>CM057450.1:964350526-964633026 GCA_016271365.2 Neoceratodus forsteri
CCAGTTCTGGTATCCAGATCTCCTCAGTCTCAGCTCCAGGCTCCCGAGGCGGCTTCCAGCCCACCCGGACCTGATCTCAGTCAATCAGGGGAAGGTATTCCATCTGGACCTTCAGTCCCTGCACCTGATGGCCTGGTTCCTGAGTGGCTAGAGTTCTGGGCCTTGGGTCTTTCCAACGAGGTCCTCAACGTGGTTGAGGCATCCCGTGAGGAGTTGACCAGAAAATGCTACGCCTTCAAATGGAAGAGATTCTCCATTTGGTGTCAGGGCAAGGGCCTTGACCCTTCCTTCTGCTCCTTGGCAAGCATCCTGGACTACCTGTGGTCCCTTTCTCAGCAAGGGCTTCGGTCGACAACCCTCAAGGTGCACCTGGCAGCCATCTCTGCTTACCGGGCACGGGCCGGGAAGCAGTCGGTGGCGCAGGAGAAGGTGGTCGGCGCTTTTTCAAAGGCCTTGATCTCATATCTCCTCCGGTGCAAGAACCTCCACCTCCGTGGGATCTACTGCTGGTATTGGCTAAGCTCATGGGCAAGCCATTCGAACCGATGCACAGGTATGACATCTCTCACCTGTCGTGGAAGACCGCCTTCTTGGTGGCTATCACGTCAGCCAGAAGGATGGGAGAGCTCCAGGCGCTTTCCATCGAGTCTCCCTATCTGGTCTTCCACAGGGACAAGGTTGTCCTGCGCCCCACCGAAATTCCTTCCGAAGGTGGTGTCGGAGTTTCACCTTAACCAGGTGTTGACACTGCCGGTGTTCTACCCCAGTCACACCTCGGAGGCCAAATATAGGCTCCATACTTTGGACCATAGAAGAGCACTCTCTTATTACAAGGCGCGGATGGCTGAAGTTCGGGGAGAGGTTCGCCAGCTGTTTGTCACCTACGCTGAAGCCGCACCTGGCAGACCTGCAGCCAAGCTGACGATAAGCAGGTGGGTCACCTCCTGCATAGATCTCTGCTATAGGTTGGCGGGCATGGAGCCTCCCAGAGGGATAAGAGCTCATTCTACTTTCTATACCGCTGCATTGGTGGCTGCTTCCAGGGATGTCCCTATCCAGGAAATCTGCAGGGCTGCTACCTGGAAGTCAGCTCACACCTTTATCACCCACTACCACATCGACCTTGAGTCACGCCGGGATGCTGGTTTTGGGGCCCTCGGTTCTCCAGTCTTTATTTCCCAAGTAGGGAGTGTGCGCCTTGCCTCCCTCCTCCCAGAGAACTGCGAAGTCTGCCAGACAGTGTGGATGAACAACATATCCATGTCCCTAGAAATACAGGTTACTCACCTGTAACAGGAGTTCTAGGAATGGTATATGTTGTTCATCCCACTACAAACCTCCCAGCTACGCACAACCCTGGCTTCCAGTGGGCTAGATCTGGCATCATGGGGTGGAGCCGAGAGTTTTACCACCCGGGTGGGTGGGAGGAGCCAGCTTGAAGACCTTCCGGCAAGATTTAAAGCAGCAAGGAACCTGCCAAACAGTGTGGATGAACAACATATACCATTCCTAGAACTCCTGTTAGAGGTGAGTAACCTGTATTTTTTTTTTCCATATAGTTTTTTGCCCCTCCACCCCGTTGTCATCTCCCACCTTTCTTTGGCAACAGGGGAGGTATTAGTTTTCATTTTACTCCCTTGTTATCCCGGGACCCTGAATCACGGTGTGCATGCACTCTGCGGTCTCAGTAATGGTCCTTTCCTCCCACCCTGACCTAGTGCCTGGTTTCCCAGTGGCTTTGTACTGCCAGCTAGCCTCCACCAGGAGGCAGCCAAGAGTTGGGGAATGTACGCATTCCTCCCCAGAGAGGAGAGCGGCCTTGCGGCCACTTGATCCAGCTCTGCCCCCCCCCGGCTGACCCCTAGTGGCCCGAGCTCAGGTTGCCACTGTGGCATTCAATGCCTCAACCCTAAGTGCCACCGGGCCAGCCCATCCAGGGAATACATATTGAGTTCCTCAAGTCTCCTCTCATATGACTTTTGGTGCAGCCCCTGCACCATTTTTGTCACCCTTCTCTGAACCACTTCTACTTTATTTCCTTCCAGAGAAGCAGTCTCTAGAACTGGACACAGTACTCTAGATGAGGTCTCACCAATGTTCTATACAGTGACATCAGAACCTCCTTCCTTCTGCTGGAGATACCGCTTCCTGTGCACCCCAGCATTCCACTGACTCTCCTCACAGCCTTCTCACATTGTTTGGTAACCTTTAGATAATCAGATACATCTCCCAGGTCCCTTTCCTGTTTGGTGGCCGTCAGTACCTCCCCCAATCATGTACTCCTCCCCCGAATTTGAGTGACCCAAGTGCATGATCTTGCACTTCTTTGCATTGAATCTTAGCTGCCACAATCTTGACCACTCCAAGTTTTCTTAGGTCCCTTCTCATTTTCTCTATCCCTCCTGAAGTGTCAACCCTGTTGCAGATCTTCATGTCATCTGAAAAGAGATACACCTTCCCTTCCAGACCCTCTGCAATGTCACTTATGAAGACCTTAAAGAGGACTGCTCCAAGCACTCTGGATCCTGCTGGGGACCCCCCCACCTTTGGATTGAACTCTGTTCACCACCAGCCTCTGTGTCCTATCGCTCAGCCAATTTTTGACCCAAGTTTACCACCCTGAGACCCACTCCCAGACTGCCTAGCTTGTTTTCTAGCCACCTACATGAGACCATGTTGGAGACCTTGCTGAAATCCAAGTAGGCCATGTCCACCTCCCCTTCCTGATCCACGTCCCTAGTAACCCAGTCAAAGAAATCTATCAAATTTGTTTGACAATACAATACACCAGAAGCTGGAGTTAAAGTTAATGGATTTCTGTCAGAGAGATTTCCTTTGGGGCGAGGTACCCAACAGGGCTGCCCCTATCACTTCTGCTGTTTGCCCTCTCCTTGGTATCTTTAGCTATATCCGTTAGATCCAATAATAATATTAAAGGAAAACTCCATGTTAAAATCAGAAAAAGATATGTAGTAGTCTTTTTTCTGTGTTCTAACCAGTTCCCAGCATTTTCTTTTCCTCTGGCTGTGAGAGACGTTTTTTCTAACTTTCCCTAACTGATTTATTGCCCTTGGAGGTTGCCATTCTGGTTTCTTTTATGGTCCCTAGTCTTCCCAGGTGCCCTTTGGTGTGATGTCTAATTGCCCCTGCAGGAAGCCAGTGTCTTGTTACAGGGTCTGTCACAGCTCAGCCACAGAGAAAATATTTCTTCCAGAGAAGACAAACTGCTAGATTTTGGGTGAGTGTAATTATTATTATTTTTTTGATATCAGTACCTTGTCCTGCTATGCACTGCTGTGTGTGTGTGTGTGAATCATGTCAGTGTTTACTCTAGTCCTCTCAGTCACTTTGTTTTTGCACCAGTACTAAGTAGCACCAATTAAACATCACCTTATAGGTTGTAACATAGCAGGACAAGGTACTAATATCAAAAATAAGAACGATTACACTCACCCAAAATGTAGCAATGTGACTTCTTCTCTGAAAGAAGTATTGTCTTTGTGGCTGAGCTGTGACAGACCCTGCTAAATCTAGGGGCATAGCTACATCACTGTCGCATGAACCAGGGTGCATCGTAGGAGAAAGAAAGCCAATAAACCTATTTGTGATAGAGATCCCCAGGGGTCATAAAACTACCATACAGCTAGCAGGCTAATTTAGGGAAAACTGCTAATAGCAGACAGAGGGAAGGACACACTAGGACTTAAAATACATATCAAAACACTCTACATAACATATGTTTTTGCACATTCTGGGTGGACTTCTCCTTTAAGGGGGTGATGGCAGGGAGGGGGATTGAGCAGAAACTAGCCTTATACACAGATGATTCTCTCCTCTTTCTCGCAGACCCTCCCTCACTTACAGCAGACCTTACAAAAATTCGACCATTTAGCAGGTTATAAAATTAACTATCACAAACTGGAGGCATTGGTTCCAAACGTCTCCCCATCTCAGAACTTTAAACGTACTTTTCCATTCGCTTGGGCCACAAAAAATACATTTTGTTACTTGGGAATCCGTGTCTCGGCTGACACCTCCTCATTATTTAAAAATAACTACACCAAGTTATATCAGGAACTACAAGCAGATTTTGACAGATGGAAGATGGGAGAATTCAGACTATTAAGGTAAACGGTCTACCTCATCTTCTGTTTTTATTCCAGACGTTGCCAGTCTCTATACCTAAATTCTATTGAAATAACCTTAAAGAAATCCAACGGTTTATCTGGTCTGTCTCCCGCCTATCCAAAAAGATTTTACAAGCCCCCCGAAAGGCAGGAGGCTTAGCGCTCCCTAACCTTTACCTATATTATTTAGCCACACAGGGAGCCCATCTCTGCACCTGGGCCAGCTGGCAAACTAGTTCAGGCTGGTATCAAATAGAAGAAGCTTCCTTATCAAGTAGGTCCTTATGGACTCTACCAACCAGCACAATTCCACCCCATATATGGACCCATATCAGTAACCCGTGGATAAAACACTATGTCCACATTCTTTTTCATCTTCAGAAAATTAATTATACCGCCAAACTTAGTGGGCTCTCTATCCTAGAGAGTCTCTCCCCGTTGGATCCCAATTATGTGTTTTTGGAGGGGCATAAATTAACAACTTTCTGGCAGTGTACAGATGGTTTGGGTTGTCTCCCTTTTGCCCAACTGCAAGCTAAACACTCATTGAGAAAGGAAGACCATTACAGGTATTTACAGGTTCGTCACTTTATCATGTCGACAGGTATTCGTCCCCAGATTAGAAGAGAAAGCACTGGCCTTGAAACCTTCCTATGCCATACCATCATCCTAAAGGGTAAATTCCATTACCTGTCTGAGCCCTACTCAATATTAACACACTTGGAGGCTTCCCCATCGGAGGCGTAGAGGTTGAAGTGGGAACAAGAAGCCAACACTCAGATCCAGAGCGGAGGTCACAGAGGTTGAATACCCCTATCCCAAGAATCACCACCCCCAACCTCTCTCCTGACCTCCCAATCCCAGGAAGCACCCCCCAACCTCTCTCCTGACCTCCCATTCCCCTCTATTCCTCACCCTACTTGCTGTGCACCCCTGATGCAATTTTTGACAATGCCTCTTCTGGCTGTGTTGGCTTTCTCAAGCCTCTAACTTTTTTTTATTCTGTTTTTGCTCCCCTTCCTTGTATCCTGCTGAACTCTCTCCAGTGATCATCCAACATCACGGACTCTACCTCCCTTCGTGGCCTAAGCTCTCCCCCCCCCCCCAGCACCAGGCATCCCCCGGGTCTACCCTCCGGGCAAGGGCCACCCCCACCCAGGACGCTCTTTCTGTAGGGTTGAGCATCAGGTCAAGGAGGAGGCAGGACGAGGAGAGCCGTGCCCAATTATGGGACTGTGGTTCCTGGGTGGGAGGTGCTTTCGCCTATCGGAGGGAGGAGGGGGGTTCTAGCTTAATTACGCCCCTGTGGAGCCCGGCTACCAAGACAACATACTGCCGCGGCTCCACCCCTCTGGCATATGCCATGATGCTACTTTCAGCCACCTCCAGCCTCTGCCAGAGGTTGTTCCTTGAGCGATTGTCTCCCCAGCCCTCCCCAAGGAAGAGAGAGCAGTCCTCCAGATGCTCAATCTCTTCCCCCCCCCCCACTGACCCCCGGCTGCCTGGGCTCGTTCCCAAACCTGGGTTGCCGGCGTGGCGCAAGGCGTGGCATCCAGCGCCTCAACCCTCATGCCACCAGGCCGGCTGAGCCTCTGTAACTTAATTGCACTTTGCTTAATTCAGTGTACCACACTACTCTAGTGCTGCTGTAATCCACTTCAGCACTTTGGAACTGTTATCTAAACTGTAATCGTCCATTAGTATCACTTAATAGTTATCTGATTGTCAGTGACCAACTGCTGTCTTTGCATGATTTATACTACTGTGCACCATGTAATCCAATGTTTTCTATGTATAATGTATTGTCTTTTCTTTGAAGCCTTTGAAAAAGAGCCATTTCGGCTCAAAGGTTGTAATCTGAAACTCTAAATAAATAAATAAATATAGGTTGGCAAATCACGGCATCTCCCCCTTGGTGAGAGTTTAACTGGAAGGTTCTAGTTGGGTTCTTTTGAACACCAGTCATAACTAGACACTTTAATCCCTCTCACACAGACTCTTGTTGGCGAGGGTGTGGTGCTAGCGGGACACGTCCTCATATATTTTAGGCATGCCCTGAACTTTTAAGATTTTGGCAAGTAGTACATTCCAAAATTCAAAGCCTCACAAGACTTAACATCCCCTTTACTTTCACTGAACTAGTATTGGGCTTCTCCACTTTGTTAAAATGCCATAGTAATGTCAGACACCTTGGCCAGATATTATGAGTGGCAGCACTCAAATAAATCACCTCTAGGTGGTTGTCCCCCTCCCCGCCGACTTTGGAAAACTGGAAATCAAGAGTAGAGGAGTTAGAAAGAATGGAAGGAATAACCAGCCAAGTTAGACTGCAGTTTGAAAAATTTTTTAGAGATATGGTGCCCTTGGCATCAAACACAGTCATTATAACACAATGAGTCTTTATAGTGAGATTGTCGGTCAGTGGTTTAAGTTACCAGGGGGAGGGGGCAACGCACCAACGTTTTTGTTTATAGTTATCTGTTGTTTCTTTGTAATTCAGTATTACGACCTAAACTTATAATAACTTTGTTCTTTTTTGACGTGCACATCTTTGACACACAAGGTATGTCCCTCTAATTCACCAGCTGACTTGACTGATGCCACTTGGCGGGAACTCTACATCAAGGACATTCTTTTTTTTTTATCATTACCCAATGAATATGCATTTTATAGGATGTCACCCGGTGAATCTACAGATAATTTTGAGGCATGCAAAGGGACGAACAGAGCCTAAATGGTTAATCGAAACCAGACTAGGACAATATCTCACAGTTATTCATCATAATTACTACTCTATAAATAAGTGTTGAAGATTGTATTAACCTATGGTATTATGCTATCTTGTGAACAGTGTGTAAAGATGTTGCAATAATGTTACAATAACATATTTTGAAGTTAAAAAAGATTTGTTTGACAAGCTCTTCCCACTGAGAATCCATGCTGCGTCTGATCCTGTGTTTCATTGGATTCAAGATACAGCACAAACCTTTCTTTTAGCAGTGATTCCATTAGCTTTCCCACCACTGAAGTCAGGCTGACTGGCCTGTAATTGCCAGCCTCCTCCCTGCTCCCACTTTTGTGGAGAGGGACTAGATTCACCCTCCTCCAGTCCTTTGGTACTACACCTGTTTCCAGCGAACAGGGCTGTCAGTGGTACTGCCAGCATCTCCCTGAGTTCTCATAGTACTCTGGGATGTATCCCATCCAGCCCCTTGCCTTGTCCACTTTCAGATTAGCAAGTTCCTTTAAGACTCTCTCCTTAAATGGACTGGTGTACACCTCCCAGTGGTGCTTCCATCACCTAACTTGGCTCCCTCCCCTTCCCCTTCTTCTGTGAATACTGAACAAAAATATTTGTTCAGGATTTCTGCTTTTTCTTGGTTCCCCTCTGCACACTTCCCTGCTTCCCTTTTTAGTCTCACAATCCACCCCAGTCTTTTTTCTTTCGCTAACTTACCTAAAGAAGCTCTTGTCCCCTTTTGTTATTGCCTGGGCTGTTTTTTCTTCTGTTTGCGCCTTTGCGTTCCTGACTGCTTTCCCCACCTCCCTTTGCTTTTCCAGATATAGTTACCTGTCTTCTTCCCTCTGTGTTTCTTTGTACCTCTTGAATGCCACCCTTTTTGTCCTTACCTTCTCGGCCACTTCCTTTGAGAACCATAGTGATCTTCCTGGACATAAAGTCTCCACCACTCATTCACACTAATGGGAACTACACCGGAGGTACTAGGACCCAGCAGGAGCAAACTTTTTGCAGGAGGGTCGGCGCCAGAGATGGAACGCGAGGGCCGTATGGCTCTCGGCTAGTGCGGCAATGACTGTCTCCGGCGTTGACCCTCCAACCGCCTCAGTTCCTTTTTCCCACCATCAGTGCGCTTCAGTGGCTGAAGTCGCTCGCCCACGAGTCAAACCTCAATCTAGAAGCATAGTTTAGAGTTTATTATTGTGTACTATTTCTCAAATAAAGTACGCTTACGATAATTTATTCTTATTAAAGAAGAAGTCTCAGCCCTCATTGGTGATCCGACCATGAGCGGAGTCAGGTGATGGTAGAGACCTGTGTAAGCTGTTCAGTCAGCGGGCTGAGTCCGGTCTACCGCCTTCTCCGGAGGGGTCTGACAACAGACGGTCCAATGCCGAGGAGGGTGGTCCCCGAACCATAAAAGAAAAGCAGTCGCATTTTGGCACCGTTCGGCCTCAAGCTCTTCTTTAGCCCGTAGGTCAAAAAAGAGAAGGCATCACTCGAGATCACCCTCTGATATGTCTCCGCGTTGACAGTCGGCTATTGGGGTCAGTTGCCGGTCTTCTCATTCAGAGTCGCCGGTTTCTGGTTCTGGTCACTGACTTCTTCAATATCAGAGCCCTTCCCCGCCTTCTGGTAGGGCTTCCGATGAGCAGTTTCATCAGTTGGCCGCTCTGATGGAGCAGTGGGCTCGGAGGTTGGTCCAGCTGCCTGGCCTGGTCACTCTGGGGCCCTTGGGCTCTTTGGGGGATCAGGCAGGGTGATTGGGCCTCTCTAGTCATGCTGTATCCTCTTTGGTGCCGCCGACTCCGCACTCAGGTGATTTTCCCCCCTCACGTGGCTACGGCACAGGGGGCCACACCGATGCCGCTATCTCCTGGTATTCTCCCTCCTTTTCCCTCAAATCCTAATTTTCGAGGCCCTGGGTTTGTTTTGGTGACGTCAGCATCCGTGGGTCACTCGGCACCGATGCGCCTGTCGGCGCCGTTCTAAGCGCCATGTGGCCTTTCGGCACCATGTTTTTCTTCAGCGCCGAGGCCTGGCTTTTCATCTGCCAATCTTCAGGGCTTCTCCTCTGCGAATTCTTTTCCTTCCTCTTTTCCTGCTGATTTTCATTACTTTACTGTCCATGCAGTCCCTCCTTGACTGTCAGGAGATTATATTGAGCCTGACCCAGATCTTAGACTGGGTGCTGATGTGGAAAGAACAGGACCCAATCCTGTGGTCGAGGACCTATCATTTAAGTCTCTGCTGAAAAATTTGAATTCCACTCTTTCTCTCCAGATTATGGACATCGATCCTGGGAAGCTTTTAAGACTCCAATACCTTCATGTTCCAGATATCAATATGGATTTAACTCCCCCGCTACAATCCTCCTTTGAGACGCTTTCTCAAATGGTATGGAATAATCCTGCTCGCATTCCTTCTGTGGCTAAGTCCATAGATAGGAAATATGCTGCTCCCAAGGATCGACCTATTTTGGCCTCTCAGGCCTTTGCGGATCCTATCATAGTCTTGGCAGAGAATGATAAGGTCGTTCTTCCTCAAACTACTACAGCTAGACCTATAAACAAAGAATCTCGTAAGATAGATACTTTAGGTAAGAGAGTCTTTGCTGCATCTACCCTTGGTATGCGTATCGCTAGCTACCAGGGCTATTTCTCTCAATATGAGTATATTCTTTGGTATTCGCTCAAACAAATGGTTGAAGCTCTACCGGAGTCTGACACTAATTCAGAACTTCTTCAAACCATTACCAGGGGTATTGAGTCCAACAACCAGTAGGTTAAAGCAGCTATGGACACTTTTGATACTGTCTCCTGAGCAGCGATGGTGTATGGATGCCTTCGATACTGCCTTCCGAGCATCGGCGGGCATTTGTACCCACCGCCATTCCTGACTGCGCACTTCAGGTTTCACAAATGATGCCCAGCAACAGGTCATGGCGTTGCCCTTCGATGGTGTGTATCTCTTTGGTCCTCAAGTAGAACAGGCTCTAGAGGCCACACAAAAGACTAGGTCAGCCATTAAATTGGCTCGACCTCCTCCCGCCCCTTCTCGGGGGGAGGTGTTAACAAACGCCAGTTTCATAACCGTCGGTCCTTTCGAGGCAAAGGCAGGGGAGGTTTTAGTAAGAACCAAGCCTCTCATCCTCAAAAGAAAATGCTACAGAAAGCGCAAGGACCCAAAGCGCCCAGTGCCACCTTCTGAGTTTCTAGCCCAAGTCCCACCTCACCTGCCTAAGGGGGGACTTCTTAGCGATGTGAGGTCATCTGACTCAATTCTACAACCAGTGGAAGTCCATAACATCAGACAAATGGGTCCTCTGGATAGTCCGTGAGGGATATTCCCTCAATTTTTCAGAGAACCCGCCAGATTGTCCCCCCAAACGGCAGCCAAAACTGTCAATTCTTCAGTCAGAACTTCTCGCCTCTGAGATACAAGGCCTTCTGAACAACAGGGCAGTATACGTAGTTCCGCTGGCTCAACGGAACACAGGGTTATACTCCCATTACTTTCTAGTTCCAAAGAAAACCGGGGGCATGCGCCCCATTTTGGACCTCAGAAAATCGAACAAATGTCTTCCCAAAGAGAAATTCTAAATAATATCGCTACGAACCCTGTTACCTTTGCTTCATCAACATGACTGGTTAGCCTCCCTGGACATGAAGGATGCTTACCAACATATTCCTATTCACCCAAAGCATCACAAATACCTAAGGTTCGTGGCTTTGGGACAGATTATCAGTTCAGAGTCCTGCCCTTTGGGCTATCCTTGGCGCCGCAAGTTTTTACAAAGTGTTGTGCAATTCTTGCGACGTATCTCAGAAAAATCAGAATACAAGTGTTCCCATATCTGGACGACTGGCTCCTAGCAAGCCCTTCTAGGCAGGGAACCCTCGACGCTGTAGCCATGGCCTCAGCATTTCTCATGTCCATGGGAGTCCTGCTAAATCTCAAGAAATTGCAGTTGCAGCCCTCCCAGAGACTCCTTTTCATAGGAACTCTTCTGGACACCTCCTGTGCGAAAGCTTTTCTACCAGAGGACAGAAGGAGCGATATCCTACAGATGGCCCAATACATCAGAGAGAACAGCTCAATTCATGCTATCTCGATGCAGTGGATGCTAGGTCTCATGGCATCTTCGGTGTTCACTGTACCCCTAGCATGCCTCCGCATGAGAACCTCTCAATGGATGCTCAGTACTCAGTGGTCCCCAACCACTCACCCTCAGTCCTTTCTCATCAAGGTGACAGAACCTCTGAAGAGGTCACTCACCTGGTGGTCGCAAGAGGACAATCTTTTGGAAGGGTATCCCTTTGCTCCCCTGGATCATCAGATTTCCATTACCATGGATGCGTCCCTGATGGGGTGGGGAGCTCACTGTCAGAGTCTCCACACTCAAGGGACGTGGACTCAGGACGAGTCCCAGCTTCACATAAATGTCTTAGAAATGAGAGCTGTTCTTTATGCAGTCCAGGCTTTGAAGGACATTCTCTGTCACCAGGATATTCTCCTTCAAACGGACAACAAAGCAGTGATGTATTACATCAACAAACAGGGCGGTGCCCACTCTTACCCTTTATGCAGGGAAGTGATGAGAGTTTGGGAATGGTGCTTGGAGCACAAGGCTCTGATTCAAGTGGTCTGCCTGCTGGGAGTGCAGAACAAAGTGGCAGACCGTCTCAGCAGAACAGAAACAGATCCTCACGAATGGTCTTTCGAGTCACCCGTAGTTCAGTCACTATTCACAGAGTGGGGAACTCCAGACCTGGACCTTTTTTGCATCCCCACTCAACACAAAACTGCCTCTCTTCTGCTTTAGAAATCCAGGGCCTGGTATTTTCTGTCAGGATGCGTTCAGGCTGCAGTGGACAAAACGCTTTCTATACACCTTTTCACCTCTTCCTCTAATTCAGAAAGTACTTCCCAAGTTCGAGTCCGAGGTGGACAAAATGATCCTCATTGCTCCCTTCTGGCCTCAACAAATATGGTTTCCGTTACTCAACAGTATGTCAAAAACCTCTCCGAAAGTGCTTCCCCTTCAGATGAACCTTCTGACTCAGGGGCCTGTGGTACATCCCAATCTGAGATCGCTCCACCTTCACGCTTGGCTCCTGAAGAAATAGAAGTGAACAGGTTCAATGTCTCTTCCAAAGTTTCAGATATTCTTCTGGCTGTGCGCAAGCCAGCCACTAGAAAAAGTTACACAGCCAAATGGAAGCGTTTTTCACTCTGGTGTGCAAAATCCTCTTTGAATCCTTTTTCCCTGTTCACCTGATAAAGTTCTAGAGTACCTTTTAGACCTGTCAAATTCAAGTCTGCAATACTCTACAGTCAAGGTTCACCTTTGTGCCATTTCAGCTTATCATGAGCTAGTACTTTCCTTGTCACTGGCTTAGTTACCTGTGTAAAGAGGTTTCTTAAGGGAATTCTGCATACCAGACCTCCTGTCAGATGTCCAGTCACAGCCTGGGACATTAATCTTGTACTAGACATGCTCACTCGAAAGCCCTACGAGCCTCTAGCTACATGTGAGCTGAAATTTCTCACTTGGAAAACGGCCTTCCTGGTAGCCGTTCCCTCAGCCCGCAGGGTCTCTGAGATACACGTGTTAGTTACAGACCCTCCGTATACTGTGTTTCATAAAGATAAAGTAGTTCTTAGGACCCATCCTAAGTTTCTCCCTAAGGTTGTTTCAGAATTCCATCTAAACCAACCTTTGGTCCTTCCTACTTACTTTGCAAATTCCCAAAATGATGGAGAGCATTCCCTTCATACTTTGGACGTCAAGAGAGCTCTGCGTTTCTATTTAGATGAAATTCACAAAGCTCAACAACTGTTTGTTTCTTTCAGTGAGACCTGGCTGGGTCAACCTGTCGCTATCAGATGCATTTCAGCATGGCTGGTGGCATGCCTTCGCCACTGTTATTCCATGGCGCAGGTTAAGCTGGAGGGCAGGGTGTACGCTTACTCCACTAGAGCGGTTGCGGCATCCTTGGCGAAAATCCACAACGTGCCTATTGCAGATATTTGCAATGCGGCTACCTGAAGCTCAATGCATACTTTCATTAAGCACTATGCCCAGGAGGTCCATGCCAGGCGATATACTTCATTTGGCAGAGCCATCCTTAATGGAATTCTGTCCTAAATTTGTGAGCTCTTGGTCTCTCCTGCTGCCTCTCAGTGGGATTATTAGCTCGGTACTCTCCCATTAGTGTGAACGAGTGGTGGAGACTTTATGTCCAGGAATATATGGAAATTACGTACCTACCGTAATTCTTGATCTTCTTGGACTGTCTCCACCACTCATTCACACGCCCACCCACCATCCCCCAAGCTCACCTCTGTTGCTGGTCTTCACTCCCTCAATCTTTAGGCTGTGAAGACTTCTTTCCTGACCCTTCTTATACGGGTCTTCCGGACTATCTTATGTCTGGTTTTTGTTAGGCTATCCTTCTAGGTTGGTTACGCAGCACCTCCTCAGAAAAAAGGTACTGAGGCAGTTGGAGGGTAGACGCCGAGATAGTCATTGCCGCACGAGCCGAGGCTCGTGGCTCCATCTCTGGCAGCGACCCTCCTGTTGGGTCCTAGCACCTCTGGTGTAGTTCCCATTAGTGTGAATGAGTGATGGAGACTTCATCCAAGATCATCAAGAATTACGGTAGGTATGTAATTTCCATTTTTTTTTTCTTTCTCTTTGTTTTGCTTACTTGCCTAATGCAATGGCTTTTTGCCTCCACTATGGCTCCCTTAAGATTCTCTCATTGTTCCTCCATCCCCACATTTTTTTCTTCTTCAATGCCAGTGATGTCCTAAGACATTCCCCCATCTTTGTAAAGTCAGCCCGCCTGAAGTCCAGGACCCTTGCTTTCATGTGGTTTGACTCTTCTGCTGTTCTCACATTGAACCACACAGTACTGTGATCACTTGATCCCAGATGGCTTCCCACTTTTACATCTGTACTTCTGTCCCCATTGGTGAGTACCAGGTCCAAAGTCATTCCCTCTCACGTGGGCTCTGTCTCTTGCTGCCTTAGGCACACCCCCTGCAGGGCTTCCAGGATGTCTGTGATCCTGGCTGAGGCTGCAGCCCGGTTGCTCCACTCCGCATCTGGCAGATTGAAGTCTCCTACCAACAGCACCTCCCCTTTAGCTGTCATTCTGTGGGTGGCTTCTACAAGTACCCTGTTCAGCTCTTGCCCTTGTGAGGGAGGTGTGTAGATAACAACAGTGCAAACAGCAGTGTCATTTCCCATCTCCAGGGTGATCCACAGCGTCTCTGCCTTTCCCTGCATCACAGTTGCTTTAATTCCTTTCCTGACATAGATAGCCACTCACCCCTTTTTATCCACCCTGTCCCTCCTGAATAGAGAGTAAGCTGGTATTGCCATATCCCAATCATGGTTCTCCGTGAACCATGTCTCGGTAACAGCAACAATGCTGAGGTGTCCGCCTCAGTCATCAGGGCCTCTAGGTCCAGGATTTTGTTTCCTAGACTGCGAGCATTTGTGCATATGGCCTTCCAGTTTTTACTACCTGCTCTCCTAATAAATGTTCTCCTATCCCCATGTCTTTCCTCCATACCCCTCTTGTCCTTACTCCCATTCTGCCATTTCTCTGCATTTTTACCTGTTTTGGTTTTAGTTATCTTTGGCTATTTCTCAGCCTTAGGGTCCTCTCTGCCATCTGTATAATTTTTTGTGGGGGAGTGGGGGAGACTGGGGGACGTTTGCTTTACCCAGCTTATTTCCGCCACCCCCCCTTGGCTAGTTTAAATGCTTGCTGATGAAACATTTAAACCTCTCACTGAGGATCCTGGTTCCCCCGCTAGATAGATGCAGGCCATCGTTAATCCTGATAAAGCTCCCCCTTCCCATCTTTATAGCCGGCATTTACTGCTTCCCTGGCCTCTCCCCTACCTCCATCATTGACCTACTGACATCCCTCTCGATGCATGCCTTTTCAGGTGAGCTACTTATTCTGGGAGATTTCAGCTTGAACTGGCTTGCCACCTCCCACTCCAACACTCGCTGTGAAGTTGCCTACCCAAATCTGTTGCAACTCATTAGTGAACACATACGCCTCAATTCAAATCCCACAACCATTCCCTCATTGACTGGGTCATCTCTTCCCATCTGCACTGCACTGCATCATCAATGCTGGCATCCTGCCTGATGCTCTAAGCAATCACCACATCATCTGTTGCATCCGGAAAATCTGCCGCACCAAGGCGCCCCCAAAATCTTACTAATCCCCTCATTTAGATCTCTAGACCTCGCTGTACTTCTTATTGACCGGTCCAGCACTGACTGGTCTCCCATCAGCACTGCCACCTCAATTGAAACAGCCCTTGAGTACTTCAAATCCACATTCCTCAGCATCTGGAACCTCCATGCCCCACTCAGACATACCAGGGTCCAAGGGTCTTACCTCCCCAGGATTAATGCCAATCTTCTGGCATGTCTACAGGTTCAAGACCAGGCCTGGAAGGAACACAAATGCACACGCTCCCCTGCGACCTTTCAAAGAGACAGTTACCTGCTCAACATCTGTACCAGGGCAGTTAGATAAACTAAAGCAGATTATTTTTTTAGCACCTTCCAAGCAAACCTAAGCCATGCATCAAAATTCTGGAAGGTGGTCAATGTCCTTTTCTCCCTATAATCGAGGCACAGGTCAGAAAGTATAGGAAACACCAGGAGCAGTTGTAGAATTCACCTTTACACTATCAGTATCGTAAAATAAACTTGTTCAGTATAACTATTTACAAAGGCAAAATTAAATAAAGTTTTCTTTCAGTCTCTGTGTCCCTTGTTCTCCTAATCTCTCTTGCAGTTGCAGCTTAGCTCTTTTATAAGTCCTTTCAACACCCATCTTTAGCAAGCATCCTGTTTTTGTAAATATCAGGCAGGAGCTGCTAGAACACAGTATGCTTCTTGAGTTGAGGCCCCCTTTTACACAGCTCTTGCAAAAGGCTCAAAGATTTACACTAAAGTAACCTCTTGAGTTTACAATAGCTGTCTGCAATCATCTCAAAATATAATTTTATATATTTCAACAGTAACACTAGATATTTTCTAAACAAAAGGGATCCCAATATCGGTTTCATTTCCATACAGTGATTTGCACATATTTGTATATCAGCAGATCTAGATATGCAAGGGAGAAAAACAGACAGCAAGGGAAAACTGAGAGATAGTGAGAGGCAAAGAACTACAAGATTGTTGGGGTGATCAAATCCAAGGTCTCACAGGAAAATTTGGTTGCGCAACCAGACAGACAAGAGACAGAAAAGTACAGATCCTTGCATTTAAACACTTTCTCCATAACAAATGGGACAGGGTCCTATTCCACCCTGTCACATACAGCTCCCTTCTTAAGAGGGAACCTGTTTTATTAAACAGGTTTCAAAAACTTTTTATTCTCTAATAACATGCTGCTTTCAGACATTAAGCACACGTACATCATCCGTTTTTTTTCTACAACAGTACAGCAAACAGTACAGTCAAACTCATACATTTGTTTGCAACCTTCAGAACCCTCAATTCCTGATCCGTATCTTGACAGAAAATCAGCATTGCTATTCTCTTTACCAGATTTGTGTATCACCATAAATTTAAATGGCTGTAGTACCAGGTACCACCTTGTGATTCTGAAATTTTTATCTTTCATTTGGTTAAGCCAACAGAGAGGATTGTGATGTGTTATAAGAACAAAGTCAGTTCCTAGTAAATAAAACTTAAGGGACTTCATGGACCGCTTTGCTGCTAAATATTCCTTTTCGATAGTGGAGTACCTTTTCTTTCTGTCATGCAACTTCCTACTTATGTACAGAATAGGATGTTATGTCCTATCTATATTTTGACTTAGGACAGCACCTAGGTCTACCTTGGATGCATCTGTTTGTAGCAAAAATGGTTTCTCAAAGTCTGGGCTTCTTAAAACTGGGGCTGAACATAATGCAGCCTTATGGCTTGAAAAGCTTCGTCACACTCTGAGGTGCATTTCACATTATTTGAGTACCGTTTTTTCATGAGCTCAGTGAGGGGAGTAGCTAACTCTGCAAAGTTGTGAACAAATCTGCGATAATAACCAGCTAGCCCTAAAAATGACCTGACATGTTTCTTTGTTTTAGGGACAGGGCTGTTAGCTACAGCTTCTATTTTAGATATTTCTGGCTTAACTTCTCCATTTCCCAACACATAGCCCAAATATCTGGTTTCCTGCACGCTCAATGCACATTTGGTAGGATTAATAGTCAGACCTGCATTTTTGATAGCTTGGATGACTGCTCGTAGGTGTTCCAGGCAGCTTTTCCAGTCTGGACTGTACACCACGACATCCAGGTACGCATCACAATAACTAGTGTGAGGAGATAAAATGCCATCCATGTACTGTTGGAATGTAGCTGGCACACCATGTAAACCAAATGGCATGGTGGTGAACTGATAGAATCCCATAGGGGTGGCAAATGCAGTTTTGTCTCTGGATTCTTTAGCTGAAGGTATTTGCCAGTAACTCTTGGTGAGATTGAGGGTAATAATATACTTTGCACTTCCCAGTATGTCCACCAAATTATCTATTCTGGACATAGGATAACTTGTCAAATTCTGACACTTGATTAAGTTTCCTGAAATCAAGGCAGATTCTAACACCCCCTTCTTTTTTGTTTACAGTTACCATTGGAGATGACCAAGCACTCCTCGACTCCTCTATGATACCCAGTTCTTTTATTTTTTTTTTTATTTCCTTAACCACATCAGCTCTTAACCACTCTGGCAACATGTATGTCTTTTGCCTACTAGGATGAGCATTCCTTATCACTATTACGTGCTCAACCCCTTTTGCCCGGCCTTGCACCATGGTAAAAGTACTGCAAATGTTTTTAGCACATTACGAAAGTCTGCAGTTTGTTCTGAGGATAAGGAAGCATTCACCTTTACAGCATCAGCATTTACAGTTTGTTCCAGTCTATCATGAGCTATACAATATCTTCCTTGTCGGTTTCTGGTAAAACTAGCAAAGCAGCTTTAGACATGTTTTCAACCCATTTCTTGAGGAGGTTAGCATGGTATATCTCAGTAGGATTTTTCCTGTGAGGGGTCTCAATCTCATAGTTAACAGTGTCAGTACATCTAAGAACCTTATAAGGCCCTTGCCACTTCATTAACAGCTTATTTTCTATTGTGGGTAACAGTAGTAAAACCTTTTCACCTGGCTCGAAAACATTTTCTTTTTACCCCATGGTCATAATATACCTTCTGCTGGTTTTGAGTCTCTTCCTGATTACTATGGGCAATTTCAACATATTTTGCTAGCTTCTTTCTTGGGGCACACATATAAGATGTTATAGATTGTTTCTAAGTGGGGTTATCGTCCCACATTTCTTTTATCACATCCAGTAGCCCTCTTGGCTGCCTACCATACAGCATTTCAGATGGTGAAAACCCTGTTGTAGCCTGTGGCACTTCTCTGTAGGTAAGGCAAGTATTGATCCCAGTCTTTCCCTTCCCCTTTTACAAACCTTTTTAACATGCATTTGAGGGTTTGGTTAAAACATTCGGTCACAACCCCACTCAGCAGGTCAGGCCTTCTGCTCCCACAGTGCCAGCCTCCGAGCGCAGTATTGTGAACAGTTAACAGAACAGGGTAACCCTCCTGTCTGTTTTGTGGGTTTGAATCAACCTTTGGTCTCAAGTTCTTGGAGGGATTCAAATTGTGAACCTCTTGCTAGCGTACCAATGTACAGGCTCTGATAATTCTGCTCTTCTGGGGATGCCAGATATCTTTTGCCTACGGGCACCTAACCAGGTGTACAAAATGAACCCTTAAAAACTCTATTAAAGACCTCAGAATAAACTCTTACCTTTTGCCAGTTTGGTATTACTGTTATGCAATGCACAGTGTCACTGTAACCATATATACTTCATTTGTCAAAGAAAGAATTTCAAAGGCACACCAAGTAGTCTCTAAAATGTGATGTTTACTTAAAAATAGATAAAAATGTAAATACAGAAAATATATCACAAAACCATTCAATCTTTTAAAAGCACGAGGTTAAAAGTGCAAATTCCTACCAATAATACACTTAGGCCTATCTACCTAATTTATTCCTATCTTCTTATAGTGCTGTAGATGTTTCTTCCTCAGAGTCCAAACGTATATATCTAAAGGTCCGTCACAGCATAATTAAAGAAAACTGTCTTAAACCTGCCTTCTCCATGATGTCACCCAGCTCCTCCTCTGTTTATTAAAAATCATACAGACGGGGCCGGATATTCAAACTGCGCTATTTTGTGGCGCAAGCCCTTGCGCTGCACAAAATAGTTGCTCAGGGGTGTGTCCAGAGTGACATTCAAAGGAGTTGCGCCCTTGAGCAACTCCTTTGAATATCACCCGACCATAACCTGTGCATGGCGTGTAGTGGAACTTGCGCCACCGCAAGTTGTCAGAGTGGAGCATTCAACTCGAGGTGGCGCAAGTACCATTCGCCATCGCCAAAATCCCATATTCAAAAGGTGACATGCAAATGGAGCCATAATTCATGCAAGGCGCGGGGGGTCCATTTGCATCTGATTATGGCCCGGTTGCATGCCAGTAGCATGCAGGTGCGCGATCCTGAGGACTTGCGCCTGGCGCCTGCCAGGCAGCAGCCGTCGGGACCGGCGCCCCCTGCAGGCGCGTGATTGGGGGCAAAACAGTGTGAGAATCCCCCAACACCCGCACTGGCGATCGCGGGCATGGTTTAATCCCCACCAGCTCGATCGCGGCGCAATGTCTCCCCTGAGCGTATCCCTGGTGGTCAGTGGACCGAAAGCCCGATCGCGGGCGGTAGTGGTTTAATAAACCCCCTCTGAATTCATCCCTGGTGGTCAGTGGCAAATCCCGATCGCGGGATGTAAAAGTAGAACAAACCCGCCTCCCAAATTCATCCCTGGTGGTCCAGTGGCAAATCGATCGCGGGCTGTAAAAAGTAGAACAAACCCCCGAACATAGCCCTGGTGGCTGGTGTCCCCCACCCACCCACCCACGAAGCCCACCACCCCGCTTCCCCTGGCGGCGGCAGCATCCCGCCTTACGCCCCTCCACTCCGCCGACTGCTGCCGGTAGGGCTGCCGCCATTGGTGCAGAGCAAGCCAATGGGCGTGCATCCATACGTCTGCACATGACAATCCAGATTTGTGAATGAATACATTCATTCATTCCCCACAAAACAAGACTGTCTTGTAGTAAGTATAGGCTGCATGCAGTAGCTCTTGTTCTGCAGTAAACAACAACCCTACCGGGCGTCATCGGCAACAACAGAAGCGGCTACCCAGTACTGCAGCAGTACCCGACGTCGTGAAATGAAGACATAACCACCAGAATATATTCGAGAAAAGACATTCTACTTTACCAACCGCGGTCCACGGAACCTGAAATCGGAGGGTTCACCACTACTGCCGCGACCGGGCTTTCGTCCTCTGGACCACCAGAACGGAAGAAAGTAGCAACCCGCCCCAGTCAACTAATCACTGTTCAAGAGAACCACCGAGGAGCCCGTACTACCAGCGTCCACAACGAAGATAAACACCCGTGTCAGGCTAATGAAGACAATCATCTCCCAGCATCAGAAGCAGAAAGTACAGAAAGTAGGTGAGAGCCAGCACCGTGGCAACTGCTGCATTGCACCCTGCAGCACCTCTCACCTGTAGACCCTTAATCCTTTTTTAGCTCAAAGCTTGCAAGCGCAGAGTGGAGGTGCGCCTACACAACTCTGCACAACCTGCTGAATATCCAGGCTATGCAATTTTTGCATGGTTCCTCCTCCTCCAGTTCAGCATGCATTCATTTGCATTGCACTGCTGCTCAGCATGTTTTCTGTGGCGCAACTGCCTCCTGCTGAATATCGCAGAATGGAGCAAGTTCGGACTTGCGTAGGCGCAACCATATTGCGCATGGCGCAACCCTTTTGAATATCTGGGCCTGGATGTCTTATCCCTCAGAAGGTGACATCAGCAAAAACTTGTTTCCCCATGTCCTTTTGATCTAGAGTGTCTTCCTGTCTCAAGGACAACAAAGGACTTTTTATGACTCTCTGCCAGATCTCACTGAGGTGTCATATGCTTTGTGACACCAGTCAATTAACTGGGTTTTCCTGAGGACGTCATAAAATGGATATTCCACTTCCTAGCTTTCGAAGCAAACTGAGAAGTTAATTGCATACAGAGATCTGCTGTTTAACATATATCATGTCTTTTGAACTGATACCTGGGAGGGGGTTATTCCATAGGCTCTCTCAGCATGTCTCATGAGAGTCGCTCAATAACACATTTTTTATATTACAAAAAAAAACTTAGATTAATCAGAACCAGCTGTACAAGCGTCACAATCCTCCCTACCTAGACTGAATTTGGGGGCTCTATCCCCCTGCATGGGATAAGCTTCCCAAATCAGTTCACTCCTCATAGACGCGAGACAACCCATCTGAGTTCTTATTGGTCGCTCCAGCCCTATGTAGAATTGTCATGTCATACTCTTGCAAAGCAAGACTCCATTTTAGCAATCTACCATTGTTTTTTCCCATCTGCATTAGCCAAACCAGGGGGTTGTGGTCAGTCTGTACCACAAAATGCTGCCCATATAAGTATGGCTCTAACTTCTTTAGGGCCCACACTATGGCAAGACACTTCTTTTCCACAGTGGAGTATGCCTGCTCCCTGGGAAGTAACTTTTTTACTCAGAAAAACTACAGGGTGATCTTTCCCTTGGCTGGATGTCTGACTCAGCACTGCCCCAATACCCATGTCTGAGGCATCAGTCTAAACTATAAAGTGTCTGCTATAGTCAGGACTTGTCAAAACAGGAGCATTGCTCAGTGCCACCTTCAATCTGGTAGAGGCTTTTTCACAGGCTGGTCCCCAGGTAATTTTCTTTGACATCCTTTTCTTTACCAGGTCAGATAGGGGAGCAGCCAGGGCACTGTAATTGGATACAAATTTTTTATAGTACCTTGCTGTCCCAAGAAAACTCCTTACCTGATTCTGTGTTTCTGGTCTGGGCCACGCCTGGATTACCTCTATTTTTATTTGGTTAGGACAGAGCTGTCCTCAGCCTACCATACGCCCGAGATATGCCACTTCTCCCATGGCCACCTGGCACTTCCCGGCTTTGACAGTGAGCCCGGCCCACTGTATCCTGCCTAGCACTTCCCTAAGGTGGGACTGGTGTTCCTCCCAGATGGCACTAAAGATGGCAGTGTCATCCAGGAACACCACGGCGTACTCCTCAGCACCATTTAACACCTGGTTCACCAACCTTTGGAAAGTGGCTGGGGTGTTCTTCATTCCAAAGGCCAACCTCTCCCTAGCTCTGTCTGTCAACTCTACCTGCCAGTACCCCTTGGTCAGGTCAGTCGTCGTAAGGTAAGTCGCCCCTCCCAACTTGTCCAGGAGTTTGTCCGTCTGGGGCATCGGGTTGGCGTCTGACTTCGTGACTGCATTCGGTCCATGATAGTCCACACAGAAATGAGTTGCGCCATCTGGCTTGGGCTCAAGGGCTATGGGTGAGGCCCAGGGGCTGTAGCATCTCTGGATTACCCCTAAATCCAGCATCTCCTACACTTCCCTCCTAATGTCCTTTTGGACAGCCTCTGGCACACGATATGCTGTTCACCATATGGGTGTCTGTGTCCCTGTCTCCACATCGTGCATTGCTAAGGGGGTTAGTCCAGGCTTGGCGCTAAACAATGGAGCAAAGTCTGCTAAAGCCTCCCTTACTTCCTGGATCTTGTCCAGGGTCAACTGGGGAGACAATTTAACTGCCTCCACAGAGGACTCCCACTTACTTTATTCCAGCAAGTCCAGAAGTGGGTCTCCTTCATCTGTCCCCTCCCCAGGACTACATACTGCAAACACCATGTCAGCCCTATTTGCATGTGGCTTCATCATGTTGACATGGTACATCCTTTCTGTCTATCTTCTGTCAGATAACTCTATAATATAGTTCCTGCCATTTACCTTCCTAACCACTTTGTACGGTCCTGCCCACTCAGCCTGCAGCTTGTCTTTCCAGACTGGAATAAGGACCATGACTTCCTGACCCACCATGTACGAACGAGCTCTGGCTCTGCAGTCATACCACATTTTTGTTTCTGTTGGGCAGCTGCCAGGTTGCTCTGGGCTGTCCCCATAAGCTTCTTCAGCCTTTCTCTAAACCTAAGGATGTAATCCACAATGGGAGTTCCCTGGGTGGGGTGCTTGCCTTCCCAGTCCTCCCGGATCAAGTCTATGGGCCTCCTGTTGCAGTTCCCCCTGTTTCACCCCAGTCTAGGAGAACACTAGCGAGGGGCAATATTTTCTCTTCACCAGTAAAGTCCTGTACAGTGACGTATTTATTGGGTATAAGCTGACTCGGCTCTACTAGATCCCCCTTTGCCAAGGTCAAGGATGCCCCTGTGTCCTTAACCCTTGCGTCTGTACACCATTCACCATGACTGGGTGCATGTGCTCCCTCATGTTCACAGGCATGCTTCCAGGGACACACAAACAACCCACTTCTTTCCTAGCCCCCTGTTGTGTGTTGCTCGCCTTTTTGGGACACTGTCTGGCAATATGCCCCGTTTCTTTACACAACCAACATTAATTTATTTTCTCAGATAAATCTTTTCTCTGAAACCTGGGGCTAACTGGTTTTGGTGGAGGCAGTGAGGGTTTTAGCTGCCCTGAAGGTGCGCTTTTCCCTTTCTGTGCTGCCACGCCTGCCCCATTCCCTGTCAGTGCAGGTCTGCTCTTTGCACAGCAGTCCAAGAGTTCAGCAGCCTCTTGCACTGTTTTGGGATCTCGGTCCTCCAGCCAGGATTTCAGCTCTGCTGGGCATGCCCAGAAAAACTGTTCTAACAAAATCACATTTTCAGTTCTATCAACAGAGTTGCATCAAAGCCTTCCCACCAACGTTTTAAAAACTGACGTTTCGTGGCTAGCTCCTCGTAGCTCATGTCAGGGCTTCTCCTGAGCTTACGGAATTTAGCTCTGTATGATTCAGCAGTTAATTCAAATTTCTTTAACAGTGCAGCCTTAAGTTTGCTGTAATCATCACTATCATCATTGTCCATTTTACCCAATGCATCCCGATCTTTCCTGGTAAATAGCAGGGATAGCTGGAAGCTCCAGGACTTCCTAGGAATTTTAGCCTGAATACAAACTTTTTAAATAGAATTTAAAAAGGCATCTGTATCCTCCCCCTCTTTAAATTCGGCTATCAATTGGAATTCAATTTGTAACCCAGTCCTTTAGTTCCAGTTAAACCCAAGCCAATTACCTGCTCTGGTGCTGGTGGTTGGAGTCATAGCTTCTCCAGTTCGTGTTGCCTCTGGTGCTCAACCTCCTCATGGTCTGCCTCTCGCCATTCTTGCTCCATCTTCTCCTCTGCAGCTCACTGTTCTCGCTCTCTCTTCTCCTCTGCAGCTCGCTGTTCTCGATGTGCATCTCTGCGTTCTCGCTCTGCCTCCCTCTGGAACTCTAGCTCCATTCTACACAACTCAATCTGCAGCAGTACGTCTGGCTCCAGAATGCTGGTGACCTTCCCCTGCTGCTATGGCCCTTCACTGACTGTGGCCCTGCTGCCCTCCCCATTGGATCTGGAGACTGCACTGGCTGCTAGCCCTTCCACATTCAAGGTTCAGTCTCTTACAGTCACTGTCTGTGACTTGGTGCTCTGGGTATCTGCTACCACCAAGGCATCCATGAGGATCTGCTTGGTGGCTTTCACCTCAAATGGGACTCCTCTGTCCCTGCACAACTGTTTTAAGTAGTCTACAGTATGCCCGCTGTAGTTGGAAACCATCTTCTTCCCTAACTATGGCTACTCTGACTTGCACTTTAGAAAAATAAATAAAACAGGTAGGAACTCGACTGTAAGCCAAGTGATATAGTTCTGTTTCCTTTTAAAAATAAATCATTGCCTTTTTCTTTCTTTGCAAGTGAGCTGACAGTCTAAAGCCGACATACTGAACAATAAAGCTTGTAATACCAAACTTATGCACACCACTGCCAACCAATCTGTCACAACCCCACTCAGCAGGTCAGGCCCTCTGCTCCCACAGTGCCAACCTCCGAGGACAGTATTGTGAACAGCTAACAGAACAGGGTAACTCTCCTGTCTGTTTTGTGGGTTCGAATCAACCTTTGGTCTCAAGTTCTTGTGAACCTCTTGCTAGCGTACCCAATGTACAGGCTCAGATAATTCTGCTCTTCGGGGGATGCCAGATATCTTTCGCCTATGGGCACCTAACTAGGTATACAAAATGAACCCTTAAAAACTGTATGAAAGGCCTCAGAATAAACTGTTAACTTTTCCTAGTTTGGTATTACCATTAAGCTATGCACAGTGTCACTGTAACCATATATGCTTCATTTGTCAAAGAAAGAATTTCAAAGGCACACCAAGTAGTCTCTAAAATGAGATGTTTACTTAAAAATAGGTAGACTAGGACTGCTATTAAGATGGCCAGACCAGGACTTCCAGTGACGTCATGGATCAAGCTGCAGCCTAGGACAAGAGGCTACCCCCTGAGATCTGCTAAATCGCCTCCTAAATACAGCTTTTAAACTCCAAATCCGACATTTAAAAACAGTAGGAGGTTGCAAAATGCAAAAAAAAAGAGGAGATGCTAAATACAGACCACCGGATTGCCTAGATGGGGAGAGATCACTGGACGAAGAGTCAGCGAAGACTCACGGGCCTCGTCAGCCTCCCGACACAGCACTGCATTTTCTGACCAAGTACCTTATACAATACTTCAAAAGTAAATGGCACAAATGTTAACTGAAATCTGGGATTTCAGAAAGGAAATGAAATCCACAGCTACTGCCCTCTGCACGGACATCGGCAAACTTGAGAAAACGCCAAGATGCCAGTGAAACCCAGGCAGCAGATACAGACAAGCGGATGGAAGAGGCGGAGCGGGCCATCGTGCAGTTACACTGCAGTCTTTAAGCCCTACAAGACCATGCAGAGGATGCAGAAAGCAGGAATCACCGAAACAGTATCAGGCTGTCCGGCATTCCTGAGGGGGCTGAGGGCACAGAGATGATACCATTCATCCAGAAAACACTCGGAGATACTTCACCTGCTTGAATCACTGACCCTGGAAATAGAGCGAGTATACCACACCCTGGGACCCAGACCGGCACCGGGAGCCCGACCTCGAACAATCGTGATCAAATTTCTGCGACATCAAGATGAGACAGTGCTGCATACAGCTTGGAAACGCGGTGCAGTGCACTTTAAAACCCAGAGACTGTATTTCAATAATGATTACGCGCTTGAGTTGATGGCACAAGAAGAAAAGCATCCTGACTTATGAGAGCTCTTAAAGCAGCAGGCATCAGGTTTAGAACCCCTACCCTCCAAGATGGTGATTTTCTTCCAGGAAGGCCCTCTCACCTTTGACAACATGGCAGCAGTGGTACCCGAGCTGAAAACGAGGAAAATAGATGTTGGCCAGCAGCGCCCTAATTCTGAAGCATCAATCACCACCAAGCTTGCACAAAAGGTCTGGAGCAACAATCAGAGAGACTCCAGACGTTGACGGGGAATGGAAGCAATCCAAAAGATCGTGGGTACACTGAAAACCAGACAACTGACCCCAAGGGATGCTGTGGAGGAAGCACAAGCTGCAGAAACCTAAACAACCGCAAGTACAGAACTAAGGGCAATAAATTATGTTTGTACACCTGACCCGCTAATGGCTCAGTATTAAAGTCAGGTTTTTCAGTTTATTCCCAAGGATGCTCTGAGCCTGATCGGTGGGAGGGTGGTGGCTCTGGCTAGGTTTTGTGGCCTTCCTGAGCTGTGGATATGTTTGAGTGGGGCCCAGCATCGTGGGGCCTCTGGCCTGCTTCCCCGGCCCTGGGGGGGAGCTTCACCCCAGCCATTCGCGTGACCACTCGTTCATTTGGCCGGCTCTGTTGGAGTCACTGATCTGGGGGAGAGGGTGCTCCAGGGTTAACTGGAGAGCCGGGTGGATCAGGAGCCTGTTGGGGGTGCCTCTGAAGCATCTTAGCAAGGACAGGCCACGATATCAGGCCTATTAAACGTGGGAGGGCATGAGAGCTGGGCCATTTACCTCCTCCCTGTTGTCCTTGACAATTGCACCATATATATAAATAAGAGCCACCGTGAGGTAGGATGGATGGCATTGCTCTGTTGGAACATAGATATAGATGGAGGGAAGGCCAGGAACCGATGCACTGTCCATGTGCAGCTGAGCGATACCGGATGAGAGGCTGGGATTGCGAGGTGGAGGTAGGGATAGGGCACTGGAGACCCCACTATGCAATCATGGGACTGATCCTACCTCCCCCTCTCCCCTTTCCTTCCTTGGGTCAGCAGCGGGGAGCACTCCACCAAGCACCTAGACTAGTGCCTTCCCCACTCAGGGAAAAGTTTGCTGTTCTCCTGACCCCTGGCGCATCCTCTAGCTTACCTCTGATCTCAATGGGGCGTCTGCTGTTCGGCCATATACGTCACTTACCCCACTTACCTTTCCCCTATTAGGCACTATAAGTGCCAAAAGGCCCAGGATTGCATAGGGGTCTTGAAGTAAGGACTCATCCTTACTATAGGATCAGTACGTAACCCTGATTAGCGGAAGTACAAGTTTGTTATTTCTTGTTAGGGGGGCCATGTTGGTCACCCTGCAGACTTGAAGATGTTTGTTTATACAAGTTTTTGGATGTCAGAATATGTGGTTCTGTTACTGTTATTGTCTTAAAAAAGTCATCAGGTCTTCCCAAAGTTCCATGCAAATTCTTAATTTAAACTGGATAAGAGGAAAACCTCATATGAATGGCAGAGGGTTAGGCAACAACTGGTTTATTGAATTTTAGCAATGCACTCGCCCAAACTGAAATTACTGTTCCTGAACATTAACGGTTTAGCCTCACCAATCAAATGATCAAAGGCATTAGCCTTTATCAGAAGGTCAGAATCTGATCTAGTATACCTCCAAGAGACACACATGAATACCGCTGAGCATACAAAACTTGCCAAGCTAAGTAGGGGGGCAGGTCTACCTTTCCTCCAGTAAAGGAGGCAGACGAAGAGGTGTAGCTGTAATAATACCCCCACACACCCCATTTAGAGCGGAATCCACTTGGGCGGACCCAGAGGGTAGGCTTATAATAGTGCAGGGTGTGCTTAATGATGAACAAGTTACTTTGGCGAATGTGTACTTTCCCAAGGGCATCTCCACCTCCCACCTGAAACCCTTACTAGATAAAATAATACAAAAGGCTAAAGGAATCCTCTTAATGGTGGGTGATTTCAACCTTACTATCGATCCTACTATTGACACTTCTAATAGGAGACCCCTTAGGCAATCAGCCATGCAGAAATTCTTCAAAAGATTTGTGGCAGAGGTGGGATGGTGTGATGTCTGGTGGAGACTACATCCCCAAAGAATAAACTACTCCTACTACTCCTCAGCACACCACACCTATTCACGCATTGACCATACATATACCCAGGTGGAAAATCTAGGAGTCTTACAAGATGTCCAGCTGGGAGATATTTATATCTCAGACCACACCCCTCTGATTTCCTTGTGGGATATGGGGCTTCAACCCAAAAACACGCAATGGAGACTAAACTCTTACTATTTGCATTCTAAAACAATTTCGTGAATTTCTTTCAAATAAGATCTCTGAAATCATAGCAGACAATCCCCCCACTGCGGACGTTACCCTGGTGATACACTGGGACACGGTCAAGGCAGTACTTCGAGGACACATAATAAAATATACTGCAGAATTAGGAAGGTAATGCAAGGAACAAAGAGCCAAGCTGGAGGATTCTCTCCACTTTCTGCAAATGGCTCATAAACAAGGGGACACTTCAGTATTTCCCCAATGGCAACAAACTAAGCTCGAGTTGGACCGTCTGATCCAACAACAAACTGAAATAGCCCTGATCTTTTTAAGGCAGAGGTTCTACGAAGTGGGTCCTCGAGCCACATGGCTCTTAGCCTATCAAATCCATAAACAAAAAAAGGTAGCCACAATTTCATCTATCCGCCACCCGATAGGAGGCCAACCCCTCACCAAAATACATGACATTGCGGAGGCCTTCACCTTATACTACAATGCCCTATACACCCCTGAGCATACACCGTCCACACAACAAATAACAGATTACTTGCGGTCAATCACCCTTCCACAGCTCACAGAGACACATAGGGAGTCCCTTATAACCCCAATTATGGAATGTGAGGTAATTAACGCTATTGCTAATGCCAAGTTCCTTAAATCACTAGGACCGGACTGTTACGGCTCCAAATTCTATAAAGCTACCAAGGCACGAGTCTCCCCCAGAGTCCTTAATTTGTTCAACTCAATCCTGGAGGGAAGATCCCCCCTCCATCCTGGTCATATGCGACCATCTCCATAATTCCCAAACCAGGTAAGAACACACAAATCTGCGGCTCATAGAGGCCCATATCAGTACTTAATCAAGACGATAAACTATTTATGAGTATTTTAACGCATCGTATAGACCAAGTCCTCCCCTTATTAATACACAAGGACCAGACCGGATTTGTGAGATCTCGTACCACCACTAATAATATAAAGCGCTCTCTCCATGTAGTCCATCAAATGCAAACAACTAAATCCCCATCAGTATTAGTTAGCCTAGATGCCGAAAAGGCATTTGATAGAGTAGCATGGCCATTTTTATACTTAACACTACATAAATTTGGATTCCCCATTACCCTCATCAAGGTCCTCCAGAACATATATTCTGTGCCTCAAGCATGTGTAAAGGTAAATGGACACCACTCTGGCTATTTTCAATTGCAAAGGGGGGGCTAGACAGGGGTGCCCATTAGCCCCCCTTACTATTCGCAGCATTCATTGAACCTCTAGCACAACAAATCCAGGAATCCCAAATAATTGAGGGAATAAAGATTGGAGGCTCTGAACAACGCATCGCACTGGGTATATAGATGATATTCTGCTATATCTCCAAAATCCCGAAAAATCCCTCCCTATAGTAAAACAAATCCTGGACTCTTTTGGTCTGGTATCAGGATACAAACTAAATCTGACCAAAACAGAGCTGCTCACCTTTCATTACTCTCCTTCGCCGCTTATCCAAGACAGTATCCCAGGTTGATGGAACTTGCAGAAATTGAAATACCTGGTTATACATATACCCCAATCACCCACAACATATTACAAATACAATTACACACCCTTTACAACACAATTGAAAATGGATTTAACATCATGGGTGACCCTATCTTTAAGTTTAACAAAGAGACGACCTGATCAGAATGGTCATTCTCCCAAGGCCTCTATACCTATTTCAAAATATTCCCATACATATACCACTAAAGACTTTCCAAGAATGGACTCGCCTTATAGCAAAATTTATATGGGCAAACCAAAGACCCTGAGTCCGCCTAAAGATTCTTACTCTTCCACATCAGGAGGGAGGCTTAGCACTCCCAGATTTAAGATTATACCAATAGGTGGCTACCCTGATGCATTTAATGGCCCGGCAAGGCTGGAGACTGAGAGAACCTTGATGAGCGATCACACCTACTTCCAAATTCTATACCAACAAGTGGCAAATGTGAGAGTGCACCAGCTATTAAACCCCTGGCTCACATATCATTTCAAAAACTTGCAATCCATTAAGAAAACCCAGCATTTGACACCCTTCCAGTCTCTCATATGCCCAATTTCCAGTCTTAACGATTTCCCCCCAAACAGCATAAATAATAGCTTCCAGCACTGGGAGAGATATGGCTTAAAATACCTGTTGCAGATAATGACACAAGGAAGCATATGGTCATACGCAGACATCCAAACAAAATACGAATTGCCCCACCGAGACTTCTACCGCTACTTACAACTCCGACACTATGTTGAAAGTCTTCCACGGACGCTCTGGAACCCTGAACAATTTCCAACCTTAATTCACAGTCAAATTCAACTTAATAACACCCTGAAACAGGACCACCTGGTATCATTGTACTATCAAGCACTAAACACAGAGGGAATCCCTCACTGAGAATATATGCTTGCAGTGGAGCCAGGAATCAGGATATCGGATCTCACTTGAGGACTGGCGGCGAGTGTGTAGTTACTCAGCTTGAGTGACCAGTTCGCACCAGTGGCGCGAATACACATGGAAGAATCTGATTAGATACTTCAGAACACCAGTTGTCACGAGTCACTATTCTCCGACCAACCTAGCAATATGCTGGCGCTCATGCGGAGAACCTAAGGTGAACCATACCCATATTATGTGCTCTTGCCCGGTCCTTAAACTGTTCCTCCTGCATCTCCTGACCCACCTACAGTAAATATTAGATCCCCAACTCCAACTGACATTGGAGATGTTCCTCTTCCTTGTCCTCCCTAAAACACTAAGAGGCCCCAACACCAGATACTTACTCCTTCTCCTCATCACTGCAGCAAAGAAGGAAGTTACTAAACTGTGGTTGACCACCAAGATCCCCACAATACAACATTGGCGGGACATCACAAGACAGATCTATAACCTGGAAAAAATAACACACAACTTAAATGAACAAGAAGAGAAATTTACTACCAGATGGATTCGTTGGCAGATATATTATATGTTAAAAGATACCACTTTCACCCCTTAGAGAATATGGATATTCCCTAACTGATGAAACTATCCCCAGATTGAAACAACTGAAACACTATTCCCAGAGCTACACCACCAAACCTTTTTTCCTTTTTGATAGAGAGAATTCAGTATAATTTTCCCCTAGAAGAGAAGAGGGAAGGGGGCTGGGGGGGGGGCTATAGGGTATACTCAAATCCCCATGGACCCACTGCCTATAGATTGTAAACTGAAATGTGAGCTGCTATAAGAAAGCATAGTTGCCTTGAATAGATATATTGATTGCAGGTATAACCAAGGGAATAAGCCCAGGTGATAATGGACATGAACTGATTTATGTATGAAGGTGTAAATGGTGTGTTATTAAGATTAAGATGAACTACTTGTTAATAGCATAAATTCTAGAATGGAATAAAGCTCTGGAGACTAATCAACATGGACCTATGATCCAAGAGAGAATTCTCTTTTATTATTGAATAGATCCCAAATACCAATAACCTATAGATAGACTCATTGTATGCATAAAGCGCACCTCTGGTGAGAGGTTTCTGAATATAACATTTTATCTGCAAACTGTCATTTGTTTATTGTATTGTTACTATTGGAAGGTTCTGGCTATAGGGTACCTTCCCTATTTCCTGTGACTTGTTGCTAGACTGGCAAGGGATTGTGGGGTACTGGAGACTTTGAGCTCATAGCCACCAGTGTTTCCCCTACTCTTGTGCTTTAAAAACTCTGTACCTAGTCAAGGTACACTTGCCTAACATTTCTAGCCCTACAGACATCTAGGGTGAGCCTTTTTAGAGGCTTTGCAACATTTTTTAGTGCAAATTCTGTAGTGCGAAACCGAACGTAGCGCGATTGGCGCTTCCGGTTTTTCCTCCTCTTAAGACCTGTACTAGCGAGTGGGGTGGGCGTGTGCAGGGCCGCGCGCAGAGACACACGTGTCTTAGCACATGTCTATTGTGTCCATAGGGGATGACGGGGACTAGGAGGCACAAGCTGGTATGTCCCACATAACAGAATAGATGGTAACACATTTTCAAAGTATTATTTTACTATTCTTATTCATAATGAAAAAAGCTAATAAGTATTGTACAACATGTAAGATGTATGCATTTGGCAAACAAACACCTAATTATACGTGTGAAAAGTGTGTTTTGGTTGGTGATTTACAGGAGGAAATTACTCGCCTGCAGCCAAAGATGTCTTTAAAATCAGACATCAAAGCATTGGAAGATTACATCGATCAGATGTCACTCTTGGTGGAAACAAACATTTCTTCCACAAAAATTGTGGATGATGATAACCACCAGGAGTATCATCTGGATGTTCCACACGTCCCTATATTAAAACATCCAATTATTACTTCTACTACTTTAATTGCTGCCCCAAGTTGTCAGCAATTAAATACAAGCAAAGTTGACACTTGGACTACAGTACCTCAAACAAGGTCCAAGAAAATAATAAACAACATTTTTTCATCCCGATTTCTTAAGAAATTCCTACACATGACTCCTTTGAACATCTTTCACAAATGATTGACGAAACTGTGTCAATGAGCCCAGAATTTGGTATAAGTGTTGCAAATAAACCAAAACATAGCCAAACAGTTAGTGAGCAAATTCCTGCTGTTCAGATTCATCCCCAAATTTCTTCCCACTTAACTACTCAAATGAAGATCCCTATTAAAAAGCAACTATTTGTCCTGGGCGATTCCATCACAAAATATATAGACTGTGTTGTTTCCAACCCCAATAAAGAACACCGTACCTGCTCTAGTTATCGGGGGCAAGGGTTTCAGACATCACCTCAATGGTCAAACAAATCATATTACCAGCTGGAGAAAATCCACTAGTGGTTATACATGTAGGAACTAATGATATTTCCAAACTACCTTTGCAGCAAATTAAACAGGATTATGTTTCTCTGTGTAATTTACTAGTGGAACGGGGCTACAATATATGTCTATCAGAAATTCTGCCAGTTCCAAGAGCCACAGAATATATTACAGCCAAAATAAAAGCCTTCAATGAATGGCTTCGAAAATGGTGTTATAGACAAGGTATTTCCTGTCTGACACACTGGGAAGAGTTTCATCATAATCCATCCCTCTTTTGTTGGGATAGCTTACATCTCAGTAGACGGCGAAGTACACTATTGGGACGTAAAGTTGCTACCTTTATGCATACCCATTTAAACTGATGGAAAAGTGGGAGATTGGGTTAACTACCAATACTCTTATTACTGGGACTTACTCTTCAAACCGAAATCAACTAAACATTTCATCTCTTAATGCTCGATCTTTAAACATTTCCGAACATGCAGAATTGGAACTTAAGGCTCAGTCCCTTGATCTGTCTTTAATAGCTATAACAGAAACATGGGGCAATGCTGATAGAAAATGGATAGCTGAAATTCCGGGTTTCAAACACTATTTCAAAAATAGAGCAGGTAATAAGATAGGTGATGGGGTCAGCCTTTACGTTAGAGAGGGCATCACTTCTTATGAATCCCCAGTGAACATTCAGTCAGAAAGTGTATAGGTGTATATTCAACCTAAGGGTTTTTCCCAAATATTGATTGGGACTTGGTATCGTCCACCTTCAGCAGACTTTATCCAAAGTACACAGTTGGCTGACGAAATCTCCCAGATAGCAAACAATGGCTCAGTTCTAATTTGGGGCGATTTCAATTTTCCAACCATAAACTGGGAGACTTTAATGGGTTCAAATCATCATGACCATAAATTTCTTGCAACTATTATTGATTTGGGACTGTATCAACTGGTCAAGGAACCTACCCGGGGCAGTAACATCTTAGATCTTGTTATAACAAACGTAGACATCCCCAAGACTGATTTATTAATGTCAGATCCTCTTGGTAATAGTGACCATATGTCCATACTTCTTACTATCCCACTTTGTCAACATCCTGTGATAAATAAACTTAAAATCAAGCAATATGATCGGGCAGACTTTTATAAAATAAATCATCATCTTGGAGCAATTAAATGGGATGATATTTTTTCCTCACTTAGTACTGAAGAAGCATGAGATTTCCTAAAAAACACAAATTCAAGAACTTGAGCAACTGTATGTTCCAGAAAAATATAAATACAATACTAAAGGAAAAATTCCCCTTTGGTTTAATAGATCTATTAAAAAACAAATTTCTCAAAAACAAAAGTTATTCTCACTATTAAAAAGGTCCCACTAATCATAATAAAGAAATATTAATTAAATATAGAGAATTGGTTAAAATATTTAAAAAATTGATTCTGCTTCCAAAACGCAATTTAGAATTTCGTATTGCACATACCAAAGATTCGCATAAAGCTTTGTATTCCTATCTAAACAGCAAAAAAGGAAATAATAGAACTATTGGTCCATTAAATATAAACAATACAATAATTGCTTCCGACTCAGAAACCGCTTCGGCTTTAAATAATTATTTTTCATCAGTTTTTGTCCAGGACTCATCCCAAATTCTTCCTGACAGAAACTCTTCAAGTCATACAAATTACAAGGTTTTACAAAACGACGTCTATGAACTATTAATAACATTAAACAAATCAACAATTCCTGGCCCAGTTGATATTTGTCCCAAATTTCTTCTAGGAGTAAAAGATACAATTACCCTACCACTTGCTATTATTTTTAATAAATCTCTCTGTGAATCGAGAGTTACTTCTGATTGGCTGACCGCAATAGTAACTCCCATTTTCAAACAAGGTTCCCATTCAAAAGTTGAAAACTACCGCCTGATTAGCTTAACTTCAATTCCTTGTAAATTAATGGAAAAAATAATCAAAACTCTTCTAGAAATAGAAATGGAATCCTTGAATATAGTTGATACAGCGCAACATGGATTTAAAACTGGCTTTTCCTGCACCACAAACCTGCTTTCATTCTACAACTATATTAGCTCGAATCTTGATTTAAACATTCCAACTGATGTCATCTTGTTGGATTACAGTAAAGCTTTTGACAAAGTGTCACATGACATTCTGATTAAAAAACTCGGTCATTTAGGATTTTCATCAACATTAGTTTCATGGGTAAACAGTTGGCTGAGCAATCATACTTGGAGGGTTAGGGTCAATGGTGCTTTGTCAGACTTGGGCAGGGTGACGAACGGTGTTCTACAGGGTTCTGTTTTGGGACCCACCCTTTTTAATATTTTCATCAGTGATATGAACATTTTTTTCTTCTAACATAATAATGAAATTTGCTGATGACACAAAACTAGGTGGTATTGTAAATAATGCAGTTAACATAAAAACTTTACTAACTGATCTCGCAATAATCGAACACTGGGCTCACATAAATAAAATGTACTTCAGCATTACAAAATGTGCAGTTTTACACATGGGGAAAAATAACCCCAAACAAATATACACTTTGAACAATATTATTATTAGGACATCTAGTGTAGCAAAGGATCTTGGGATACTAGTAAATAATAAGCTTTCCTCATCTTCTCATTGTAATAAAATTGCCAATCAAGCTAATGCTCTTCTTCGCAGGATAAATGGTACATTTGTCTCTAAGTCAGAGCAGTGTATCATGACCTTGTATAGGTCTCATGTTAGACCTTATATGGATTATGGCTCATCGTTTTAGAGTCCTTATCTGGTTTCAGATATAAATAGAATCGAACAAATCCAACGTAGGGCTACAAAACTTATTCCATATTTTGCTCATTTGGATTATGATTCTAGACTACAGAAAACAGGCTTATATTCACTTAAACAGAGAAGTAGAGGTGATCTCTTACAGCTATTCAAAATTATGAAATCACTCGTTCTGATGGAACAATGTGGTATAACTTTATCCACCAGAAAAATTGTAGCTAGGCTACACAGTAAACAACTGGGCATTAAAAAAGCTAATACAAATAAAAGACAAAACTTCTTCACTATCAGAACTCCTAGGTTGTGGAATACACTGCCTCAAGATATTATTGATTCACAAACTATTTTGATTTTCAAAAACAAACTTGATAAATGGTTATTAAACTAGAATTATGAAAAATGGTCCACACATGTGGAGGACAATCTCGATAGGCAATGGCCTTCTTTTGTCCATCAAACCTAGTAAACCCTCTTAAGCAATGTATGAACTTTATAAATCCATATATGCAATTCATGCTACTTTATATACTCCTGTTTTAAGCTAAAGAACTGTATAAATGAAATAGGCCATGTGAGACCTGATGACGTGTGTGTGTGTGTGTGTGTGTATATATATATATATATATATATATATGTTGAAAACCTAATAAAGATGATATTTACAAAAAAAAAATATGGCCAGACCGGCCCCTGCAACCCCTCAGCGGGGTACAAACCGCTGGCAGACTCATAACCATAAGTCCTTTTGTGTTAAAGGCCGGGCTTTTAACAAGAACCAAGCCCCTCAGCCACAAAGGAAAATGCGCAGAAGGCACAGGGTCTGAAGGTGCCCAGTGCCACCCTCTGAAGAACTGGCCCATGTCCCATCTCAACTGCCCAAGGGGGACTCCTCTCCGGTAGTAGAGGGGTGTCTGACTCAGTTTTACAAACAGTGGAAGTCCATTACAATGGACAAATGGGTCCTCAGGATAATTCGAGAGGGATACTCTCTAAATTTCTCGGAGACCCCTCTGGATCGTGAACCCAAACAACAGCCCAAACTGTCTCCCACTCAGTCAGACCTCCTTACTTCCAAGATTCAGGGCCTTCTGAGCAACAAGGCAGTAAAAGTGGTTCCACAAGCAGAACGGAACACAGGTTTCTACTCCCACTACTTCCTAGTTCCAAAGAAAACAAGCGGTATGCGCCCTATTCTAGACCTACAGAAGTTAAACAAATTCCTGTTCAAAGAGAAATTCCAGATGATATCACTAGGAACACTCTTACCTCTGATTCATCAAAATGATTGGTTGGTGTTTCTAGACATGCAGAACGCCTACCACCACGTCCTGGTGCACCCAAGCCTCCACAAGTACCAACGTTTGTGGCTCTGGGCCAGCACTAACAGTTCAGAGTCCTGCCCTTTGAGCTGTCCTTGGCTCCACTAGTCTTTACAAAGTGCTTTGTAGTACATGTGCCGCATCTCAGAAAACTCAAAATTCAAGTGTTCCTGTACTTGGATGATTGGCTGCTAGCGAGCTCCCCTAGACAAGGGACACAGGAAGCGGTTTCTACAGCTTCCAGGTTCCTCACATCCATGGGAGTTCTCCTGAAACTGGAAAAATCACAGCTTCAACCCTCCCAACAACTTCTCTTCACAGGAGCTCTTCTGGACACTTCCAGGGCAAGAGCCTTCCTTCTTAAAGACAGAAGAAATGACATTCTTTAGATGGGTCACTTCATCAGGGAGAACAGATCAGTTCGAACCCTCTCGATGCAGCAGATGCTGGATCTCATGGCATCCTCTGTGTTCACAGTGCTCCTGGCCTGCTTGAACATGTGAACTACACAGTGGACGCTCAGCACTCCGTGGCCTCTGACCATGCATGTGCAATCCTTCAACATCAAGGTGACGGAGCCTTTAACAAGATCACTCACCTGGTGGACTCAGGAGGACAACCTTCTACAAGGTTTTCCCTTTGCCCCACTGGAAAATGCAGATCACCATCACCACGGATGCATCGCTGACCGGTTGGGGAGCTCATTGTCAGGATCTCCACACCCAGGGTCTGTGGAGTCAGGACAAGTCCCAGCTGCACATAAATGTCCTGGAGATGAGCGCTGTCCTGTATACTGTCTGAGCCCTGAAGGATGTCCTTTGTCACAAGGTAATTCTCCTTCAGATGAACAACAAGGCAGTGATGTATTATATCAACAAACAGGGTGGAGAACACTCTTACCCTCTCTGCAGGGAAGCCATAAGAGTGTGGGAATGGAGCCTCGAGCACAAAGCCCTGATCCAGGCAGTCTACCAGCCGTGAATCCAGAATGATCTGGTGGATCACATCAGTAGACTGGAGACGGATCCACAGGAATGGTCTCTTGACTCAAAATATCGTGCAATCGCTATTCAAAGAGTGGGGCACTCCAGACCTGGACCTTTTTGCATCCCCATTCAGTGCAAAACTGCCTCTATTTTGCTCTAAAAATCCAGAACCTGGCACTTTCTGTCAGGATGCATTCAGACTGTGGTGGATAAGATGCTTTCTGTATGCATTTCCTCCTCTTCCCTTAATTCAGAGGGTGCTGTTCAAGTTGGAGGCACAAGGAGGCAGCATGATTCTCATAGCCCCATACTGGCCTCATCAGATTTGGTTTCCATTGATCAACAGATTATCGGAAGTTCCACCAAGACAACTTCCACATCAAACAGACCTCCTGACCCAGGGTCCGGTGGTCCATCCCAACCTGCAGTCCCTTCATCTCCATGCTTGGCTCCTGAGGAGATAGAAGTGGGCAGATTCAACGTCTCTTGGAGAGTCTCAGACATCCTCCTAGCAGTGCGTAAGCCATCCACTAAAAACACCTACACGGCAAAGTGGAAATGATTTTCCATTTGGTGTGCTAAGTCCTCCTTGGACCCCTTTTCTTGCTCACCAAGCAAGGTGTTGGAGTACCTTCTAGACCTGTCAAACGCAGGACTGCAATACTCGACAGTTAAAGTGCATCTTTGTGTGATTTCAGCTTACCATGAGCCTATTCACAATACGTCGGTGGCTCAGCTACCCTTGGTTAAGAGAGTCCTTAAAGTTTTCCTGCATACTAGCCCACCAGTCAGAAGACCGGTAGCCGCATGGGATATCAACCTTGTGCTAAGTGTGCTCACCCGTAAGCCATCTGAGCCGCTAGCAACCTGCGACTTGAAGTTTCTGACCTGCACGACTGCCTTCCTTGTGGCCATTACTTCCACTCGTAGTCTCTCTGAAATACATGCCCTGGTCACAGACTGCCCGTACACAGTATTTCACAAGGACAAGGTGGTGCTTCGAACTCACCCTAAATTTCTTCCCAAAGTAGTCTTGGAATAGAAACATAGAATTTGACGGCAGATAAGGACCACTTGGCCCACCCAGTCTGCCCATTTCCCTACCTGATGAATAAGCTGCAGATTCTAATCAACAGCTTACTTCCTCCTGCCCCCCGCTAGAATTGACTTATGCCTGTCCCATGCATTCTTGAATTCTCCCACTGTTCCTGACTCCACAACCTCCTCAGGAAGGCTGTTCCATGCATCCACAACTCTCTCTGTGAAAAAATACTTTCTAACATTACCTCTGAGCCGTCCCCCCTCTATCTTCAAATTGTGCCCCCTTGTTCTTGCACATCTCTTCTTGTGAAAGATACTACCCTCTTGTACCTTGTTAATTCCCTTGAGATACTTGAAAGTTTCTACCATGTCCCCCTCCCTCCTTTCTCAAGGGTATACATATTAAGCTGCTTTAGTCTCTCCTCAGTATATCTTCTGGTGCAGACCTTGCACCATTTTGGTTGCCCTCCTCTGAACAGCCTCCACTCTGTCTATGTCTTTGCGGAGATGGGGTCTACAGAATTGCACGCAGTACTCCAAATGGGGTCTCACTAACTGTCTGTAGAGAGGGATAACAACTTCCTGTTTTCTACTGTTGATACCTCTCCCTATGCATTCCAGTATCCCCCCAGACCTCCTTACTGCTTTCTCACATTGCTTGCCCACCTTTAGGTCATCTGATATAATTACTCCTAGGTCTCTTTCGATTTTTGTTGTTGTTACGAACATACGAAATTTGCCAGCAGATAAAGGCCCAGAGGTCTATCAAGTCTGCTCGAATGTGCAGCTAGCACCCTTTATTCTGCAGCTGCCCCTCCCTTCCACCTTTCCCCTTCATTAACCGTCCCCCTTGTCCTGTCCCATCCTCGTTTGAAGCAGTCCACTGTTCTACTGCATACCACTTCTGCAGGTAACACATTCCACCCAGCCACCACCCTCTCTGTAAAAAAGTGTCTCCTCATCTCCCTCCTGAACCTTCCTCATATCATGGCCCCTGGTGGCCCTCCCTTCCCTTACTTTGAACAGCCCCTCTGTACCCATCTTGTTTATTCCTTTCATGTATTTAAAGGTTTCAATCATGTCACCTCTGTCTCTCCTCTCCTCCAGTGAGTACATGTTCAACTCCTTCAACCTCCTCTCGTATGATTAGTCCCCTAGACCCTTGATCATCTTTGTCGCCCTGCGCTGCACCCCCTCCAGTAACTCAATGTCCCTCTTCAGATACGGACGCCAGTACTGCACGCAGTACTCCAGGTGTGGTCTAACTAATGTTATTAACTCACCCCCCATTGTGTTCTCTTCCCCTGGGTTTTTGTTTCCCAGATGCATTATCTTGCACTTCTTTGCATTGAATCTGAGCTGCCATATATTTGACCATTCCTCCAACCTTGCCAAGTCCCTTTTCATTCTTTCCACCCCACCTTGTGTATACACCCTGTTGCAGATCTTTGTGTCATCTGCAATTCCACCTGAACCAGTCCTTGGTCCTTCTGACCTACTTTGCAAATTTTCAGAATTAAGGTTTGCGTACCTTACATTCTGTGGATGTAAAAAGAGCTTTGCAATTCTACATCGACAGAACAAAAGAGATTTGCAAATCCAAGCAACTCTTTGTCTCATTTAGCGTGACCCACGTGGGTCAACCTGTGGCCATCAGATGCATTTCAGCATGGCTGGTAGCATGTCTCTGCCAGTGCTATTCAATGGCGCAGGTCAAGCTGGAAGGCAGAGTGTACGCCCACTCTACCAGAGCGATCGCAGCATCTCTGGCAGAGATTCAAAACATGCCCATTGCAGACATCTGCAATGCGGCCACTTAGAGCTCTGTACACACTTTTGTGAAGCACTATGCCCTGGATGTCCATGCCAGACAGCATCCTTACTTTGGCAGGACAGTCCTTAATGGACTTCAGTCCTGAGTGAGCTCCTCTCTCCTGCTGCCCTTCTTGGGGGATTATTTTAGCTCGGTACTCTCCCATTAGTGTGAATGAGTGGTGGAGACTTTATGTCCAGGAAGACATGGAAATTATGTACCTACCATAATTCTTGATTTTCTTGGACGAAGTCTCCACCACTGCTTCACACACCCACCCACCATCCCCCGAGCTCATTCAGCCAATTTTTGGATGTCATTCTCTCTTTGGCTGGGCTGTGAAGACACTGTTGAGTTGACCCTTCTAACACGGGTTACACTGACTATCTCATGTCCGGAATATGTTAATTTATGCTGCACCTCCTCAGTAAAAAAGATACTGAGGCGGTTGGAGGGTCGATGCCGAGATAGCCTATATGGCATGAGCCAGCCTCGCAGCACCACGCTTGCACGGTCCTACCTTGGCACTGGCCCTCCTGAAGATTTTTGGCTCCCGCTTGGTGCTAGCGCCTCCAGCATAGTCCAGTTCGTGTGAATGAGTGGTGGAGACTTCATCCAAGAAGATCAAGAATTACGGTAGCTACGTAATTTCCATTTTTGGTTGTTGCATGTTTTTCTATCCTGGTGTCTTTTTTTTTTTTTTATCTGCAGCACCTGACAGTGTTGGAGTGTTGAGGGCTAGGAAGGGTGGGCATTTTACAATCATGGTAGCATGCCCAAAACCCTATTTGGAGCCAGCTTCACAGACCCACCCGCCAAGACGGGTGACACCACATAGAGACGGGGAATATAGAATTCAGCAAGGGCTAGTGGTCGTTAGTATAGTACTAAGGAATATTTGATTATCTCGGGGTATGAATCGTAGCTGTGGTAAAATATGGGTATGGATTTAAATATTTTGCTATACAGTGTGAAGGGGTTAGGATTTGTAATAAAGAGGACAGGGGTCCTTAAAGAATTGAGAGATGTACAATGTGACATAGGCCTTCTCCAGGAGGCCAAACTCTCAGATGGTTAACATCTCAAATTACATAGGCAATGGGTGGGAGTGGTAATAGCCGCGTCCATTCAGGGCAGACACACGGCAGGGGTGGCCATCTTGTTAAAGAAAGGCCTCCCCTGGGTGGTGAAAGAAACATTCTCAGACAAGGGCCGCCTGGCAGGGATAACACTACAAAAAGACTCTCGGGTAATGCATGTGATCAGTGTACATAGTCCTACCTCTGCTTTGGTGGACCTCATGCGCTAATTCAGAGGTTATCAATCCTCTCCCCTGGGATCCTGGTGGTGGCAGGCAACTGGAACACAGTAGCTTAACCTGAGTTAGAGAGATTGACAAGCTTCCAGGCTTCAGGAAAGGCGGCAGACCACTGTCTCTGAGGATTAAGGACAGAATTGGGCCTAGTGGAGCCCTGGAGGGAATTTGGTTCCAAACTTAGGAATTATACATTTTATTCACCGCCTAACTGTAGCCATTCTAGAATAGACAGATTCTACATTTCCAAGTCCCATCTTCCAGTAGTACGCAGGGTGGATATTTTGGCCATCGCTCTCTCAGACCACGACCCTATTAAATTGCTGCTTACTTTAGGACAAGGTGACAGAGACGCGGTCTGAAGGATGAATAGCAATCTCATGAATGATGACATTTTTAAGAAGATTACAAAAGAAATTTGGCAGTAACTCAGAATTAACATGACTCCGGATACAGCCCAAAAGTTTATTTGGGATGGGCTTAAGGCAGTGATCTATGGACATTTTATTGCCTACATCTTGCACAAGAAAAAACATTGGCAGGAGAAATATACTGTAGGAAGCTCCTAGATAAATTACAGCTACTGGAGTTAGAGCATAAACAAAAAAGGTTCCCAAGAAATTGTCAGTCAGATACAGGAGGTAAGGGCAGAAATTAACAATATAGCGTAGACTACTGTGGAGGCATAGCTGCAGTTTGTAAGTCAAAAATATTTTGATTTTGGAACAGGGCCAGTAGGCTTCTTGCTTTCCAGCTGCATAAAAAGGAGACAGACAGACAGGCATATTTCTAAACTATGTCAAGGTTCTCACCCTAGGGGGAAGACTACCATCCCAGGCAGACAGTGTCTGAATTTGAGGGTTTTTATAAGGTAAATCATACAGAGGAGTCGGGGAGGGACCCGGATAAGAAGGTAAAATGTTTTTTTAGAGAGAGCCCAGCTTCCCCAAATTACACAAGCTTGGAGAACGATGTTAAATAAATATCTGGGACAGAAGCAGTCAAAGTGATCAAGGACCTGCCCAATAAAAAGATGAGTATGGACCAGAATTCTATAAAACATTTTCCGCAGACTTAGTTCCAGTTCTTAAAAACCTCTATAACAGCATTCAGGGGAAGGAAGACACTCCAGATACATGGCATGAAGCATACATAATGGTGCTGCTGAAGCTGGGGAAGAACCCCTTATCCAGCAGCTCCTACAGGCCAGTCTCCTTATTAAATCAAGATGCAAATATTTTTGCAAAACTGATGGCTAACAGAGTGCAGCAAGTAGTAGGTTCAGTTGTCTTTGGGGATCAGATGGGGTTTATCCCCAGCACCTCATTTATGAGATTCTTAAGTTGATTGATGTTATGGAAGCTGTGTTGTAAAGTAAGACCCCTAGTATGTTACTTGCGATGGATGCAGAAAAGGCGTTTCAGTTCCTGGACTGGGCATTCGTGGATAATACTTCCAACAGCTTTCGGGATCATTGAGATCTTCACCAGCTGGGTTTGGATCCTGTATGGGGAACCTGTAGCACAGGTTAGGGCAGTGGAGTTTTGTCTGGTAAAATGCCTATTGAGAAGGGGGGGAGGGGCTGCTGGCGCCCTTCCTCTTTAAGTATAGAACTTCTGGCATCAGTGATATGGTTTTCCACGGAATTTTGGGGATAAGGGGCAGAGGAGAAAGTCTGTATATCCTTGTATGTGGATGATACTCTCCTGTTTGTCCAAGATCTGGTGAAAGGTCTGCCCTTGCTTGGAAACATTCTGTAAGATTATGGTGCAGCCTCAGGCTTCAAGGCAAATATGGACAAGTCAGAGGTGATGCTCCTGAGCAGAAAACTACCCCCAGAGTGGTCAGTGTCCCTACAAGAAGATGAATTCCCACTTTAGATACTTGGGAATCCAAATTCCAAAAGTTAAATCTAACATTTTTGAAATTAACTATATGCCGCTTTTACAGGTAGTGGAACAAGACCTTAAATGAGGGGACCAAACTTCCCCCTTAGTATAGCTGGCCATGTAGAGACTCTTAAGAATTAATGTCCTCCCTAGGTTTCTGTTTTTGTTCTCCTCGCTACCAGTACCGATCCCCAAGAATATTTGGCAATGTGTAAACAAGACAAGGGCTAAGTTTATCTGGGGTAAGATAGTGATGGATGGACTGGCAGACCATGTTATTGCCCAGAGGGGGAGGGGTTGGCTGGGACTACCAGCCTTAAAAGCCTATTTCCAGGTGAGTCAAATCCAACATCTCGCCCAGTGGTAACTAGAAGGACAGCCTAGCTGGGTGGCTTTGGAAGGAGCAGGTGAATGGGGGGCTCTGACCTAAGCAGGAACAGACCACAAGGATGTCAGGCATATAAGTAATGTCTACACTAGAATAATGTTAAACACATGGTACATAGCATTGAGGAAAGGGGGAGAGGAGACACGGGTTTGTGGCATTTCCCTAATCAGACTAGCCAAAGGATTTCATCCCGGTAAGATAGACCCCACCATTAAATGGTGGGAGAGAGGGAACTGGGAAAATTGGGACAGCTGTTCTGTGCAGGTAAGATGAAATCCTTACAGCAACTTCAACAGGAATACCAGCTTTCCCACCAGGATTTTTACTGTTATTTACAGGTCAGGGACTATGTCCTGAAAGAACCTACTAAAACGCAGTTACAAAAAGCCCTGGGACCATTGAAAGAGATCTCTCTCTAGTTTTTCTACTGGAGTCCAGGTGCTCTTTCCTGCCTACCGTTCACTCTGCCTTCTCTGACTGTACTGTTTCCAAGGTTGTCCCCCAGCATCGATTCAGTTAGGGGTCAGAGGACTTGTTCTTCTCTCCTCTCAATTCTTTGTTATGCAGTGTATGTGCTGTGTAGCAGTAGTTTGACGCTGCCCATTGCCGTGTCTCAGTCCCTGTTTGATGTGTATTTCTCTGCCTGTGGGTTCCTTGGGCGACTGAGTGTTGACTGTTCTAGGGCCATTTTCTGTGTCTTCAGACCTTTTTCTGGCTGGATACAGCTCTTGTATTCTGCTGTGTGTTGGGATGAGTACTGCCATTTCTTGTAGCCATGTTTGCATTAGTGCAGGGGAATGGCTTAGGGTCTCTGTTGTTTAACCCTATTCCTGTCTGCTGAGCTGTTGTTTTCAGCACTGCCTTTGGGACCGGGTTGCTCTGCGCAGCTGTCTCCTTTTTTGCATAGGCTAGTTCATTGCAGTATCCCTGGGCAATGCCATTGCCAGCAGTCTTCTGGGACATCCACCTGTGAGGAGTGCATGCTTTTGGTTTTCTGTATGCCATTGTTGTTGGGCTGCTCAGTCTGCTAGACAGCTGGACTGTGACTGCCCTCCTGTAGCAAGGGGCCCTCATTGCAGACATCCATTTGTTTTCTTTTTCTGTGCCTGGGCTTGCTCATCTGGAGCTTTGCTTACTCTTCTACCAAGTCCCACATTAGATGCTGGGGTGTGCTGATAATGTTTTAGCCTGTATTATGTCTGTCCTTTTAAGAAAATGCTCTACAAACGCCAACAGATATTTCCCTATTCCCTATCTCTGTAGTCTGTGTAGCTCTATCAGTAGGCTCTGCAGGGCATTGCGGGCAGGTGGTGGACCTGCAGCATGAACATCTGACAAACTAGGCCTCCTGTAATAGATAGAGGATTATCTTCAGCCATTTAAACAGTAGCAGTAGTAGTAGCACTGGGGAAGTGTGGAAATGGGATTTTTATGCCTTTTCAGTGTGATATTTGGGATAGTCACAAAACCGGAAGTCCTGATCATTGTCACTTTCGGTTTGTGGGTGCAAAGCCCAGATGCCCAGTGAGCATCAGTGGAGGCAAGCACGTCTGCCTGCATCTGCCAAAGGAGACGTAGTATGAGACCACCCTCATTTTTGGTGTTTCTGCAACCTGCATACTGTGTCTGTAATGGTCTTCTTTTATATTCCTCCTTAATATCTTCCAAAATGGACCCTATTGGCAATATTTTGGAGCTCCTTCAAAGCAAAGGCTCGATTGTAAAATGTAAGAACTGCTGTAAGTACACTCTATCCTTGCCCCACATGAATAAAAAAGTCTTCCATTTTTGATAAATGCATCAAGTGCATACATGTGGAAAGTGAATGTGAATTTCTGAGGGGTAAACTTTCTAAACTAAATGAAACTGAAAATATAAAAAATGTTTTAACACAGTTGCAGCAGAAAGCTCACTGTCACTAAAACAAAGAAATTAAAACCAAAAAAAAACATCCATGGAATTTTTGGTGGGTTTCCCAAATTCGATAACCTCAGGCCAAACTCCTGAAAGGGTAAGAGAGGAACATATCAGCGATAATAACAGCTGGTGTGTGGTTAGAAGCAATAGACATGAAAAAAAGAAGACAAGCCATTTTTATATCTGAGGACTCTCTAACTTTAGCTAATAAACATAGCCATTTGATGGCTGATAAACCAGTTAACCATGTACCACCCACTTACTCCCACAAAGTCGGGGAAAATCAGTGTGTATCCCATGCTCCCTCAGCTTTTGACCAGCCTCAGAGTATGTCACATAAATTGGTAATAGGAGATTCGATTTCATGACAGCCACATCTGTCGGGATGATATGTTACACACCACAGTAATCATGTCTCCCAGGGCCAAAAATCGTTGACATAATGTTAAGAATGAAAAATTGTTCATAAAAACTCAAATGTACAGTAATTCTCCATATAGGAACCACTGTTATTGGCAGGCAAAACTAAAAGGACATTCGCTATCAGCTTATGTCACTAAGCAATAAATTTGAAAGCATGGAATGTACAGTTGCTATTTCAGGTATTTTACTATTGCCTGGAGCTCACATGGAACAGTTGCACAATATCTAGGATAAATGCTTGCCTTTCAAACTGGTGAAGAGATCAGGTGTATAGATCATTGGGATACATTCTTTAAAAACAATTCATTATCTTTAAAGGATGGGTTACACCTAAATAAATTGGGTACCAAAAAAACTTGGTATTAACATCAAGATTGCACTGGAAGATCAGTGTTTAAACTAGAAAGCTGATAGGGAATCTACTCAGACTTCTGATTATATTAGGTTAATTCATAAACCAAGGAATGTCCATGTTAAATGCAAAATTAAAGGCGCACTTTTGAATGCCAGAGGCCGCTGTAATACATTTGATGAGCTACTGGCACTTATTTCAGATTGCAAACAAGATTTAACAGCCATTACAGAGACCTGGTGGTCTACAACTGAATAATGCAGAAAGAATATCAGTATTTATGATATTTTTCAGTGCAGCAGATCAATAAAGAAAGTTGGAGGCATTGCACTTTATTCTAACTCTGGGGCTTTACATGTTACAAATAAAATAAAAGAAATCTAGATCCACTGAATCTTTATGGGTAGAACCTTTTTTCAAATTCATCAGATTCACCAATTATCAGTCTATCACCCAGATACTCCAACTGACATTACTGCCGATATAGTATCTGAAATCATATCTGCCTGCAAATGGAACAGAGTTATCTTTGTTGGTGATATGAACCTACCTGAAATAAATTGGGTGTCTCATACTGCATCTAGTGCAACAGGTAAAACTTTGTGCAAACAAATTAATATGCTGCAGCATGTTTCAGAACCAACTAGGGGGTCAAACATCTTGGATATAGAACTAGCATGGTAACATCAGACAATATAAATATTAGAAACTGCAACGCTGGCGCACCACTGAGCAAAAGTGACCATAATATGGTGGTAACCCATGAAGTGGGCGCATGAGGAAGGGCGCCGTCCGTTACGGCAACACCTTCCTCGCGCAAACCACTCACGGCGACTGACAGGTAGGGCGACCGGATGAGGGGGTTGGCTTAACTAGGCGGCAGGATGCTACCATATATGGCGCGGGGGTGGGGAGTTTAGCACGGGCAGAGCGTGGCTGGGAGGGGTGGGGAGGCTGTAGGAGTGGCACTGCGGGTTGTCGGTCGAGCTGCGTCGTGGATTGGGCAATGGCTGGGGTGGCTGAGTACTGGGTTCGGGTCCAGGTGCTGGGGCGATTTTTATTGTGCCCGCCCTTTTTTTTACCACTTCACCCCCGGGACATGCACCCCCTGGAGTTGAGAATCTCAAGTGGGGCACAGCCTCCCAGAGAAAGTAGTAAAATATGTCCTGGCGCCATTGTACTGGTGTGCTAGGGTTGTCAGACTGCCGAAAATGTATGGCTACACTTGACTGAGCGATAACCGCGATCGCCTTTAGGCAATCGCCGTTATCACATATACCCTAATATGGTCACATTTGAAGTAGATAAATATTATTGTCAGTATCAAGGTATAAGTGAGAGTTTTCTTTACGACAAAGCAAATGAAACTGAACTTAATAATGAATTATCTCAAATCAACTGGACCAAACCTTTTGGTTAACAAAGGGACAGATAATATGTGGACAAAAGTTAAAAGTATGATTCTGATATTCAGCACAAAACAAATCCTGAGAGTATAGAAACATAAAAATAAAAGAATGAGGCCAAAATGGTTCTCTAAAAAGATTAAAAGCCTTATTAGAAACAAACTTTATAAAGCATACGTGTTAAACCAGTGACAACTGGGAACCTTTTAAGAATGTTCAAAAGAAATGCAAACAAGAAATAAAAAAATACCAAAACAAAAAAAAGCAAGTGGATTATAAATTAGCCATCAACACTTCAAGAATAATAGCAAAGCATTCTTTGGGTACACTAATTTACAAAAAAAAATCACATTGTAGAGTTGATCCCCTAGTAGTAAATAATGAAAGCATCAATAGGTCTGAGGAAGTGGCTGATGCATTTAATAAATATTTTTGTGAAGTCTTTGCCCTATAGCCAGATATTCTCACCCCAGGGGTCCTTTAGTATGCTTGATAATAGCAATATGCCAGCTGGGTTTAGCTGCCCCGGAGGTGAAGTCAATGGTAATGAGCTCAGAGAACTGACCAATGGGGAGAGAGTAAGAGGTTGTGCTGCCTGCAGTCAGCCTAGAGGGCACCAGAATTATTTCTCTGCTGACTGAGCAACACTGCCCCGGAGTGCTCTCTGCTCACTTCGCTGGAAGAAAATGTATTTCTTTACCAGGTGTTAGTTTTTGTTTATTGTGCTGCCTTTAGTGGGTTTTGAGATAGTCTTTTGCTTATTTTAATGTTTTTTTTCACGGTTCCCTTCGGTTCCAGGGAACCGCAAATTTCTACTTTGTTTCTGTCCCCTCAGCCATTCCTGCTTCTTTTCTGTGGTAAAATTTATTGTGTCTAAGTAAAAAGATCATGGTTTTATTTTAAAAACTTTTCTAACATTAACGGTTCCCTTTATCTTTAGGGAACTGCATTTTTATGTGTTAAATGTTACTTTTGCATATTTTGGAACCGTTTTATCATGGTTCTATTTACCAAGGGAACTGACCATTTTTGACTAACTTCCCTTTTGGGAACAACATTTTCAAAGGTTTTTCTGACAAATTGGCATGTCAGAAAGACCAAAGAAAAGGACTGGACCAACAGGTTTTAAAAATTGTTTAAAGTGCTATGAAATTGTGGCTAAGGCAGATAACCACAATTGAAACGCTCTGCCTGTGGTTATATGGGAGAAGAGCTCCTCCCCCATATCCTGTTTAAGCAGCAGAGCCCTGCTGCTCTGCTTAGAGCGAGACGCATTCTCTGGCGTGCTGCTGCTTGTGGTGGCTGCTCTTCTTTTCTTCATCTCCTACCTTGCCCTCTCCCGCCTTCTGTCCTGTCTCCTGCTCATTCCCCCCCCCACCGCATGCAGCTTCGTTGCCTTCCGCTTCTGCCCGGAGCTGTTTTTTTTTTTTTTTTTTGTGGGGGGGGGCTCCTCCTGCTCATGCCATGCCATGGTCCACTCTGCTCACAGCGGCTCGTGGCCATGCTGCCACCGCTGCTGCTCTCATTCTTGCTGCCTCTGTCCCTTGCTCACTATAGCTCCTAGCTTTGGCTCATCTCCTTGTCCGAGCGGCAGCTGCCTGCTGCAGCACAAGTTCCGCTCCGCAGGCTGCTCACTCCCTTCGGTCTGAATCCTTGCTCAGCCTGATGGATTACATCATGATGCACTCGTGCAGCTACCTAGTGACACCGGAACACTGTTTGTGCAGCTGTCTCGCTCATATCGAGCGATACCGCAGGATGTCATCTCTAACTGCAGCCAAAGTGAGTCCGTGTCTTCTGCCCTCAGGTCATACCCAGTCTGAATCCTTTAGTCGTTCATGACATTTACTGGTCCTGGCCAACCTTGGTCACACTGCACACTCAGCGTAAATGAATGCTATACTGCAACAGTCAACATTAAACTTTGGCACACTATAGCACCTATGCGCATTGCTAGCATGTAGCAGACATAGCACCACTGCCATTTTATTACGTTAATAACATCTCTACTAAAGTTGCTACAGGGCATGATTTGTTTGCTTATGGAACAGTAGTACATTGTGCAGTCTTGAGCTGCCGCTGAATGGCTTCTGCATTGCTACTTATTGCTAGAGATAGTTCACTGCTGAAAACCGCCAGCCAGTTGTAGTCCACACATTACTAAGTCACTGTTACTCTGCAGCGCCTCCCCGTTGCTCTGACCTGCTATGTAAGAGACTGTCGATATCTAGGATTTAGGTAACTCTAGTACGCTGGATGCGTTTGTGCTAGTTATCAATACTGGGAGCTCGAACTTGACATTTAATTACCACTACACTTCGGGAGACTTTACATGTCAGTCTGCAGTTAAGCAAACGATTGCCCTCATATGACTTGCTGCAACTCCACTATGCTGCGTATTACATCTCGGCCATAGCTGCTTCCAGCTCCGTAACTTCAGTAAATCCCTGCTATGTCCTTCCTAACTGCATCATCTACATTGAATCCGCAGAGCTTATTAGTTCATGATGGTATTTCAAATGATAGGGCTGCGCACGTGTGAGCCTCAATACTGTAGCTGTCTTTGCCGCGGATTACTAAGGGTAACCAGACACCTGGTCTACCTTCTCCCCTTCCTTCAGCTTGCTGGACATCATATTCATCCTACCGCCCTATATTATGCAGCCCTCTGAGCAGGCCCACTCCTAACTACTCTGTTTATTGACGTACGTGCAGGTCCACACTTGCTTATGCAATCGGTGCTCCTTGCCTACGCACACTTTTGCTTTGCATACTGCCATTCCCTTTGAATTTCACCGCTATGATTCTGCTGTACTCCATTCTGCGTTCGCCCTAGCAAACCTTAGCACTTGATGCTTACATGATGTCAGCATGTCATGCTCGTTCTGATCACTAGTTTCAGCTCTCCTAGCCTTCGTGGGGCTTACTTGCTACTCTCGGTTCACTTACTACTCAGGATTGGTTGCACCGCCAGTTATTCCTCGCCTTCAGTCGTACTGCTTGGATCCTAGACCTTGCAGCCATCACCTTGCTGCTCACACATCAAGTACAGTGACTACTACTACTACTACCACCAACCTACGTGCAGGTCCTCTCGCTTACAACTTACGGTGCTCACACTATTTATCACATTCATGCCTCCTGCTCTTCCCTGGCTGCCTGGAATTCTGCCAACTATATATATTCGACCTTGCAAGGTCCTAACACTTGAACGCTCCTTCAGATCAGCTCATCAGTGCTCATTCAGCTTCAGCCTTGCTCTTTTACTCCAGCATCGGGCCTGGAGGTTCACAAATTCTGTTTGCCTGCCTCGTCCAGTCTGGGCCTGGAGGTTCGTACACTTCTACCTCATACCTGCTTCGCCTTAAGGGCCTGGAGGTCCGACTATTCATACACTATGCCTGCCTTGCCCCACATTGGGCCTGGAGGTTCATAATTCTCTCAGCCTGCCATGCCCAGTCTGGGCCTGGAGGTTCGTATACTTCTACCGCGTACTTGCTCCGCCCTCAGGACTTGGAGGTTCATCGAGAGCATCGCATGCTTACAAGACCTGCTTCGCCCATCTGGGCCTGGAAGTCTTTGAGTTCTACTTCTACTCGTATATCGAGTTCCATTGCTAATCTACTCCTATCTGTTTTGCCCAATCAGGACTGGAGGTTACTTCCGCTCTGCCCCAGCCTCATAGCCTGCATCTAGCTTCCTTGCTTCACCAAAGAACTTTTCCTACAGTAACTTGGCATCGAATCCAAGACCATATTCTCCTACCAGATTAAAGTCATTCGTTCAAGCTCCTCTTCTCCTCGGAAAGAATTCCAAATCTGCTAATTGCTCGACAGGTGCAGCTCAACCTATATGGATTGTATACGCTCACCGGAGGATTTGACCATTTCTTATACAAGTCTTGCCCTGGATATACTGTATATCTCAGAATTCATTTCATGCTAATTCCAGCTGACTTCCGTGGGTTCCGCTGCACCTGCTAGCCCTTATGGGCTTGACTGCCGTTCTCAACTACCTATTTCGTACTCATCAGTTGATCTACGTGGGACCATCTGCACATACTAGCTTCACAGGTCAGCTGCCACTCTACTTCTAATTCCTCACCAGCAGATTCACGAGGGTCTGGCTGCGCTTACAAGCTTACCTGGAGCTAGCCGCCACTCTACTTACCTCACCAGCTGACCTCGAGGGTCCAACTGCATGCTTCCTAACCTCACACTGTATTGCTTCAATTTTACTACCCTCTTATCCTACCAGGATATCAGCTCGGCGCTACTGCCATATGCCTTCTATATCATGACTTAAGCATAAATTCTACTCTTTTCATAATATTAACTTAACTGGGTTCATCAAGTCATCAGCTTTATTTCAAGCCTTCCACCATTCCATGAAATTCATAAGCCTTGTATCAGCAGAAGCCTGGAGGTCGGACTACTTCTATTTCCTCCTGCCTGCCAGTGTCAAGAGTCTGGATTTATATTTACTCTATATTCACCTGGCTATCATTTGCCAACCTTAGGAGCTCCTCACTTTTAGCCCTATCCTGAACCCAATAGACGTGTTCCAACAATGCTCACCTCAGTGCAAATCTACTTGGATGCTTCCCGTGTTCATACAGCTACCTGCTTAGCTCATGCAAGAACTGGAAGCCTGTTCCTGACCTTTCGTCTCTTTCTATGAACTGTTCTGCTGGATCATCTGTAATTTGTAACTTGGACTAGCCAATACTTCAGTTAATTTAGGATTAAGTTTCTTTAGTATGCTCAGAAGGACGGGCAGGTCGGTAGCCATGGGTCCTCAGAGGTTTCCCCCTAAGGGGGGGTTTCCCTCTCCTGCATGCTGCCGGCCATACTTTCCGGAGTTGGAGGAAATAATCGTGGGATATCATATTTTTGTGGTGGGTGTCTCATCCTAATCAACTAACCATCCTTCCTATGGTGGGATACAGAGCAAAGCCAAACCATCAACTCACAACAAATAACTCATCTGTTCCAGTAATCAGCACTATCTTACTGTCAGCTCATCACGTACTATAATCATTGACTTACTCATGTCCATGCCTAAGTACCTAAGCACTATTCATCCGTACAACTATACCTTGGAAGCAGCTTTTACCTACTGGCCTGGCCTCTCTATCCAAACTCAAACCTACATTATGGTGATGCAGTATGTAACACAAGCTTGAGCTCTGAACCACATATAGTCTTTGTTTAAGTTGTTTGGGTCCAGACCATTCCTGTGAAATTTGCTCTAACTTTTGTGCAAAAACTTTGAAAAAGAGGGCTAAAAGATTAGAAATAATGGACTCTCAGTCTGCCTCCCCCTCTAATAAAGGTGCTGAAGAGGGGTCTTCCTCTCAACATAAGTTTAAAGATAGGTCCTCTAAGGACCCCTGGATAATAAGTCTGATAAAAATAATTCTGACCAAGCCAAGAAAAGACATAATGAGCAGGTTCCTGATTCAGTGCCTGCAAAAAAGAAGCAAAAAGAAAAGCAAATCACTGCCTCTCCCGCTGAGAAGCAAAGGGAGACACCAGTGACACAAAAAGAGTCACCCTCTGCTGATGAAATGGCTAAGGCTTGGTAAATATATTGGACTTTGACAGACTATGGGCAATTTATTTAATGTCCCTGCTGACCCTAATATGCCTCATACCTCAGACCCAGGTTTATCCCAGGGCTTTTATTATGGAGATGATGGTGATGCAGAGGGTGAACCTATACAGCTGGATGTTTCCCCCCTGACCAAGAGTCTGGTACCTCCCCTAATGGTCAGGAGGATTTTTCTTCTCATTATACATTTGTTCAACATGTGGTAGAAACCCTGGACCTTACTATCCAGGAGTCTGCTGATCAAGAGGAGGATGAAGATTATTTAGAAATGATGCCCCCCCCCCCGAAAGTTAAGTTTGCCCATTCACAGTTCTCTAAGAAAGGCAACCATGAAGCTACTCCAAAACCCTACCACTGTGCCTGGAGTAGACAAAAAAGTAGAAAAGAAATATCAACTGGACCGAACAAATGCTGATTTTCTATATGTGCTTCCAGACCATCAGGGAGTAGTGCAGGCTGCTGCTTGTGATAAAACTAGTGTGCCTCACTCCCCTCAGCCCCCAGATAAGAAGTCATGAAAACTGGACACCATGGGCAAAAAGTTTTATACTTCAGCCACTTTACTGCTTTTCCTTTTCACATACATGGCATATACAGCTAAATTCCAAAGAGCCTTGTGGGATTCCATCCTGGCCATAGTCCAGCATGGCAGAAGTACAATGGTTCAGGATATGACAGAGACCGTAAAGACAGCCTTAGAGGCTACCAAATACCAGTTCCACATGGCTGTAGACAATAATGACACTACCTCTAGGATTATGGCTCAGGCCATCTCCCTCAGACGTCATGCCTGGCTGAGAGCCACTAACCTTTCACAAGACACTCAGACCAAGGCTATGGACTTCCCCTGTAGGAATAACACTCTCTGGGGACAAAATTGAAGCTTACTTGAAAAAGGTGGAAGAATATAAAGCCACCTGTCAAAGTAATGCTACAAAAGAAAAAGCCTCATCTACCCACAGGTCGTAAAGTAGGGGATATTTTCCTATGCCTTTTTATCCCATGCCAATGCCTACGGATTTTTCCCCAGTGAGAGGGTACTTCAGAGGGAGAGGAAGGAGAGGACAGAGGAGAGCCAGCTCCACTCCAGCTGCCAGTACCCAATCCAAACAGCAATCCTGACTGCTTACAGGTCACCTCCTCCCAGTAGGAGGCAGGCTTTCCCACTATCTCCACCAATGGCAACTCATCACCACAGACAAATGGGTGCTAGAGGCGGTGGGTCAGGGCCTATCACTACAGTTCAAAAGTTTCCTTCTCTCCTAGGCCCCAAACTTTCAAAACCCCTAACCCCAACATAAAATCTGCTGATGGAGTTGGAGGTGAAAAGCCTTCTAAAGACCCAAGCAGTGGAAAGAGTCCCTCTTCCCCAGTGGGGGAAAGGCCTCTACTCCAGGTATTTTCTCACTCTGAAGAAAAATGGGGTCTGGTGACCTATTCTCAACTTAAGATACCTGAACAGGCGCTTGCTGAAACCAAAATTCAAAATGGTCACCTTAACCAGGTGATACATTCTTTGCAGCAAGGAGACTGGCTTGTCTCCATAGACCTCGAGGATGTCTATTTTCATATCACTATAAGGCAGTCCCACAGAAAATTTCTCAGATTCAGGCTGCCGTCAGGCCATTACCAGTTTGCAGCCTTGCCATTCAGACTCACTTCAGCTCCCAGAGTCTTCATAAAGTGTCTAGCAGTAGTTGCAGCTCACTTAAGAAGACAAAAAGTCTGTCTTCCCATACCTGGACGACTGGCTGATAGTGGGCAGTTCACCTCAAGAAGTCAAAGAATCCCAGAGCCTTACAGAAAACATTATAAAGTCCTTGGGCTTCATAATCAACAAAGACAGGTCCCACTTCAAGTCAGCGCAGCTGCTGGCTTTTATCGGAGCAGAACTCAACTACCTGCAAGAGAAGGCCTTCCTCCCTGTGGACAGGGTGCAAACTTTTCTGAACCTGCTGAACTCCTTTGTCTGTGGCCAGCCAATGCTGGCCAGGAACTTCCTCAAACTTCTGGGCCACATGGCTTCCATGACAGCAGTGGTCCCAGGAGCCAGGTTCCAGAACAGGGACACACACTATCACCTCAGGGCTCACTGGTCCCAGAAAAAAGATTCTTTCCCAAAACTAGTACTAATCCCCAGAACACTTCTCCAGGCTTTTGACTGCTGGAAGGAGAGAAAAAACCTTAGAGATGGAGTTGCCTTTCAGTTCCAGAGTGCTTGCAACAGATGCCTCCCTCCTAGGCTGGGGGGGGGGCCTCACCCTACGGATCAGTCCATAAGCAGTACATGGACTCCCAAGGAGTCCACCTACCACATCAGTCTGCTTGAACTCAGAGCTATATACCTAGCCATCAAGGCCTTCGCCCCACAGCTCAGAAGCCACTCTGTTCAAGACAGAACAGACAACATCACTGCCATATTTTACATCAATAAGCAGGGTGGCACAAGGTCCACCAACCTTTGCACAGAGGCAATGAGAATTTGGTCTCTGGCCTATTCCCTGGATATGAACCTGTCAGCCATTCATCTACTGGGCAAAGACAACACTTTGACAGATACCCCGTTGCATAAGCCAGTAACTACAGTTTTCAGAAGGTGGGGTGTTCCAGAAGTGGATCTCTTTGCGTCCAGTCTCAACCACCAGCTTCCACACTACTGCTGCAGGGCCCCAGCTCTGGGGACCATTCCAGTTGGTGCTCTGATTTTAGATTGGACAGGGAGGTTTCTATATGACTTTCCTCCCTTCCCTCTGATACACAGAGTCCTTCTCAAACTCAGGGATCAACCAGCCACCATTATCTTGGTGGCTCTTTTTTTTTTTTTTTACCAGGAGAGACACACTAAACTTGTTCACAGGTGCGACCTGGGGGCACAAGGAAGTTAAGTGACTTGCTCAGGGTCACACAGCATGTGAGTGGGGTCTGTGGGATTCAAACCCAGATCTCCAGGTTTGCAGCTCAGAGCCTTAAACCACTGCACTATACTGCCTTCAGACTGGGCAAGACAACCATGGTACTCACTGCTCCTTGCCCTGTTAATCAGGAAGCCCATTAGCCTCCTGGAGACCTACAGTCTCCTGACTCTTCCCCAGACAATGGTAGTTTATCCCAGTTTACAGTCTCTTCACCGCAAGGCCTGGTACTTGAGGAGTTAGAGTTCCCTGATACTCTGTACTCTGAACCAGTCCTCAAGATCCTTCGTATGGCTAAAAAACCTAGCACTAAGAAGACTTATGCTTCCAAGTGGAAGAGGTTTTCCCTATGGCGTAAGGAATTAGGTGATAGACTCTCTCAGGGCTAATCCGCCTTCTCTTCTGGACTACTTGGTACATCTTCAATCAACAGGCCTTAAAGAGGACAGGAAATGATTTCTAATTGGTAGCTGTTTATAATGTTCTAGTTTACAGAAATGTTATCCATAAGCCTAAATGTTCCATATGTAACTGTACCTGAATAAAAAGTGATGTGAAAAACTGTGTATTGCATTGTTTCATTTTTATGGGCAGCATTCTGTTGCAGTTCTCTTCACGGAAACAGTGATCTGGAGTTTTAACTGTGTCACGGTTTGAGGAAAGAACTCTAAGCATGGTTCTGATAGGACAATAGCTCATGTTTAGCATTCTGAACTCAAACCGTGACATAGTAAACACTCCAAATTACTGGTTCCAACGAAAGAACTGTTCAGAATGTTGTTCATAAAAAGACAATTGAAACACAGTTTTTCACATCAGTGTTTATTAAGGTACAGTTAAATATGGTACATATGGAGCCAAGTTTCTCATTTCTCTTACTAGGAACCTTGCAAACTGCTGCCAATTAGCACAGATTTCCTGTCCCCTTTAAGACCTCATCCCTTAAATTACATCTAGCAGCCATTTCTGCTTATCTTTCCACTGGGAAAGAAAAGTCTGTTATTTCCCAGCCTATCTTTAAAAAGTTTTTCAAAGGCCTGCTATATTTTCAACCCTCACTCAGGGAGCCTGTCCCTCACTGGGACTTGAACCTCTGTATAGCCAAGCTCATGGAGCCACCCTTTGAGCCCATGGCTATTTCTGACCTCAAGTATGTCACTTGGAAAATGGTCTTCCTGATTGCCATCTCCTCTGCCAGACGGATCTCAGAGCTGCAGGCTCTGTGTACTGAACCTAACTACATTATCGCCCACAGGGATAAAGTAGTCCTCAGGACAAACTAAAAGTTCCTACCCAGAGTGATATCTGAGTTCCAACATAATTGATTTATCACACTCCCTGTCTTTTTCACAGAAAAATCTACACCAGGTGAACGCAAGCTTCACAGCCTGGATGTGAACAGGGCTTTGACCTACTATCTGGAGCACACCAAACAGTTCAGAGATTCACATACTCAGCTTTTCCTCACATATAGTGAGGTAGGCAGAGGAAGGCCAGCCATCAAGAGGACCATTTCCCACTGGATTGTCTCTTGTATTCAGTTTTGCTACAGCAAAACTGGCAAACAGCCCCCTCTGGGCCTAAGGGCCCATTTTACTAGGGGCACTGCTGCCACAGTGGTAGCAGCTAGGGGTGTTCCCTTGCTTGATGTCTGCAAAGCAGCTACACGGAGGACTGTACACACATGCACAAAGCATTACTGTCTAGATGTACAGTCCAGATCAGATGCCAAATTTGGCACAGTAGTGCTGCAGAGCCTTTTTCCAAAGTGGATTCTGTACCCGCCTCCCAACTGCACTGCTTTGTAGTCTGCTATTGTCAAGCATACTAAAGGACCCCGGGGTGAGAAGAAAAAATTATTCACTGTAGTAATATTGTTTCTTCCAAGGTGTCTAGTATGCTTGACCTCCCACCCGTCCTCCCCGACATAACTTGACTGGGGATGGCTCTGTATTCATTTTCTTGCCAAATGTTTCAGTTTTTCTTGAGAAAACTGTTTCACAATTGGTTGTTCTGGTTTTCTCTTTAAAGAGTTTAAAAAAAATTTGTATCCTGGTGTGACAGTTTATTTTTTGGGGGGGTCTCAGTTTATGCCCTTGTCAGCTTCAAAATAATTCTGGTGCCCTCTAGGCTGACTGCAGCACAATCTCTCACTCTCTCCTCATTGGTCAATTCTCTGAGCTCATTACCATTGACTCCACCTCCAGGGCAGCTGAACCCAGTTGGCCTACTGCTATTGTCAAGCATACTAAATGACACCTTGGAAGAAACAGTATTACTACGGTGAGTAATTTTTTTTTTCTACCTGCTCGCATAGACATTAGCACAGGTCTATATAACGATATCTCAACAGATGAAATAAATGCTAACTAAAAATGTGTTAAATTCTCACCAGGTTGAAATATGGTATTTGGACATCTGATTAAAATAATGGCTAATCATTTGTTACTCCCCCTAAGTTACTTTTTGAAAAGCCTGTTAATTCAGGATGTATTCCCCATGATTGGAAGGCTGCTAATGTGGTTCCACTCTTCAACAAAAGAGAAAACCACAGTGTAATCAACTATAGATCTATTAGTCTTATACCAAAAATATGCAAAATTCTGGAAGGTATTATAAAAGACAAAATAGCTCCCAGTCCCTGTGTCCTAGATCCAGACCAGCATGGGTTTACAAGGGGGAGATCATGCATGACTCTCGTAGGTTTTTACAAGAATAGTAGCTGCCTACTTAATAAAATTCGTGCCACATGATTTACTTAGATTTCAGTAAAGTGTTTGACTTGGTTCCACATTGGACTGTTATTCAAAAATTTAAGAATACAAACATAAATCACAGATTTACAAACTGGATATCAAATTGGCTAGAAAATAGGTGACAGAGAGTGGTGATAAAAGGTAATCTGTCAAAACATGGTCTCATATCGAGTAGTGTTTCCCAGGGTTCTGTACTTCGGCTGCTCATTTTTCAAATTGTTATAGCTGACCTCACTAAACATTTTTTATTTATTTATTTAGTTTTTGTTAACCAGGTAGGTGCGCTAGACAGCAAAGCTGTCTATTATCAGGCGTGGCCCAGGAGGTTACATATAATGGGGTGGGAAACAGCAGTGAATACAAAGAATAAATTGTGTGATAACAAGCAGTACAAATTAGCCAAAAACATTAATCATGTAACTACAACATGAAGCAATAATTCAGGCATGGAATTAAATACAAACATACATATTACAGTGGCATAGACAAAGAAAAGAGAGAAACAGTGCCCCTGGACGTAACATTGTGCAACTAGAGGGTACGTGTGAGGGAATAATTGGTTCTGTTAAAGCTCTAAGCGAGCAGGACATGTAGAACAGGAACAAGTATCCAGGCAAGAGCTAAGAGGGTCAGGAAGCAATATCTGTCTGCCTTTTCCTGGTCCCCCACTATACAGTCTCCCCTTCCCTTTTTAACCTTACAAACCCTCCCCAGTCTTCCTCTTTTCACTTACATAACTAAAAAATGGATTGTCCCCTTTTATTACCACCTGGGCTATTCTGTCTTTAGATTGTGCCTTCACACCCCTTACTGCTTTTCTTGTTTCTCTATGCACCTCCCTATCCTCCTCCCTCTGCATCTCCTTACACCTTCTAAGTGCTGTCCTTTACCTTTTCAGCCACCTCTTTCAAGAACAATAGCGATTTCTTTGTTCCTCTTGCTTTTGCTCACTTGCTTGATGCAGAGGTTTGTTGCCTTCACTTTGCCCCCATTTAGCTTCACCTACTGTTCCTTCACCAAATCTAAGTCATCCCCAGCCAACCAGGTCATCCCTGAAGCTTTCACCCATTCTTATAAAATCTGCCCTCCTGAAGTCCAGGACCTTCGCCCTTGTGTGGTTCGATTCCACAACCGTCCTTATATTGAACCACACTGTAAAGTGATCACTGCTCCCTAGAGGTGGCCTCCTACCTTGACATCTGCAACACTTTCCCTGTTAGTGAGTACCAGATCCAGTATTGCCCCATCATGAGTTGATTCACTGACTCATTGCCTGAGGAACGCCTCCTGCAGGGAGTCCAGTATGTCTCTGCTTCTAGCTGAAGTCACAGCTGGGAGGCTGCAGTCTACATCTGGCAGGTTAAAGTCCCCCACTAGCAACACCTTCTCCTTTTTTTGCCATCTTGACATTGGCTTCCATCAGCACCTTATCTAACTCCTCCCCCTGTTCTGGAGGTCTGTAGATCACACCAGTGCAAATAGTGGCTCCGCTTCCCATCTCCAGGGTGACCCACAGAACCTCTGCCTCCCTTGTATTCCCTGTATCTCCATTGCTTTTATGCTTTCCCTCACATAAAGCATCCCACTGCCTCCTTTTCACCCTGTCCCTCCTGAACAGAGTATGGCCTGGCATGGCCATGTCCCAATCCTGGTTTTCAGTGCACCATGACATCATAATGGCCACTATGACAGGGTTGGGTTAAGACCCTGTCACATTACTTATGCCGAGAGAGTTAAAAGCAAGGATCTATTTTGTCCTGTCCAGTTTCTGCCACTTGTCTGTCTCGTGCCTGTCTGATTGCGCCTTCCTTCACTTGCTGTTTCTAGTCTTTCTTTCCGCCTTGCTTCTCTGTGGTTACAAAATATATGTGAAACTAGGATCCCTTGGTTTGCTAATGTATATGATTATATCGTTGAAATGACTGCAGAAAAGCTCTTTGGATTTGTTAGAAAAGATAGTCTAAAAATGGAGGGTGTTAACCTGTTTTGACCTCCACAAGTTTGTTTGCAAAATTATCAATGGGAGACCAGCTTGGAACATAATGTGCTGTTGTGCCTATTAAATGTACTCTTCAGGCTGTAGTCAGGAAGGTAATTTACAAGAACAGGATGCAGAACTTAAACTGCCAGGCAAAGAAATCTTACTGTATAAAGAGAGCAATGTTTTTTTTTTCCAGATTTAGATTTAGAAATACACTCAGATGTAGGACTTTGTTTTAACTGCCTGTATCAAGAACTATCCTGTACAGTTTTTATTGTTTATTTTGTTGTTATTGGTAATAATAAAATGCTACTTGTGAATTTTATAACTTCTCCTTGTTTACTTTTGCTTCCTGACCCCTCTACGATAGCCACAGTATCCAGGTTGGCCTCTGCCATGATGGCCTCTAGGTCTGCCATAGACTTCCAGCATTCGCACAACCCTTCCTGATTTTGTTACCACTCTGCTTGTTTCCCCCCCTTTTTTCCTCTTTGCCTGCCCTCCTTCCCCACCCTCCCTCCCTCTCTTTTAATGCTCCTATTCCCATCCCACTTCAGTTCTGCCATGGCGCTTCCTTTGTCACATTTGTACCCTGAGGATTCCTCTCCCTCAGGTTCTCCCTACTCTACTTCAGCCTGTGGGGGGGGGGCAATTTCTGCCTCCCCGATTCCTTCCACCGCTCCCTCAGCTAGTTTAAATGTTCATCAAAGTAACATTTAAACCAACCACTGAGGACTGTGTTTCCCCTCCTGGATGGATGCAAGCCATCACCTCTGTAGAGGCCCTTATCCCTCCAGATGGGTCCCCATTCCCCAATGTAGCCAGACCCGGCCTCTCTGCACCATTCCGTCAACAATAAATTGAAACTCCTGGTGTGGAGATCCCTCTCCTTTCCCCTGTCATAGACAGGCAGCACCTCAGCAAAAGTCACTGAATGAGCTACATGTCTAAGACCCCTCCCCAACTCCCTAAACTCTCCCTGCACTATCCCAGCTGCATCCCTAGCCAGACCATTAGTCCCTGGGTGGACAGAGACATCCAACTCTCCCTCCCATCCTGCTGCCCTAGTGATTCTCAGGATCCTCTTTCCATCCCTCTGGGCTGTGGCACCTCTTACATAGCTAACCTCCCTCTCCACTTCCTTTTCCCCAATCTATCCCTCCTTGCAATCAGATCCTCCACCAGAAGTGTCTTCCTTCTCCTGGTCTTCACTGTGAAAGCCCCATACCTCTTCCTTGGTCACTACCACAGGTAGCCCCTCCCAGCAGTCCCGCCCTGCCAGAGCAGTGTAGGAATTACGTAGTGATAACCAGTTGAGGAATATGCCTCTGACCCCCAACCCCCACCCTTCCAGAGCCCACTATAGTATAGCCATTCCTCCTCCCTGGGATCCTCTGAGGTAACAGTGACTAACTTTGTGGCCCCTGGGTGGGGGAAGAGGTTCCCCTGAGTCCTAGCCACCTCAGCTTGTAGTCTAACAACCTCCTTCCTCAACCTAGAGAGGTGGATGCAGATGGGGCAGCACCTAGTCTCCAAAAGGTCTCTCTGAAAACTGCTGCCCCACAGCCACTGCCACTGCACCACTCCTAGCATTCCCAACTCCTGTTCTCCCTGTGTTACCTAGAAATACTTCTGTACCCTTACCGCTGATAGGATGCTTCTAGATTTCCCCCTTTTTTTGTTTGCAATGCCCTTTTGTACCTCTACCCTAGATAAGATTTTCCCCTTCTACTCCTCCCAACAAGTAGTTCCCTCTTGTCTGAAGAGTTTCCTCTTTCCTTTTTTTGTCAATATATTATTATTAAATGTATTCAAATATAGAAACATTACATAAATAATGTGCAGGTAAAATTAGGCAAATACTAATGGAATCTTATTAAATGCATAAACTCCTTCAACATATACAGTAATCTTATTTAAACAAGGTATAAACACCATTAAATTAGAACCAGTTCTAAAGTAATCATTCAAGAATACAACCCCTCTAAAAAAAAAGTATTCATTCATTTAGGAGAAAAATGAAACATCATACCTTACCATTCGATGAACAGTTCATTAAGGTTATATAAGAACTTCAGAGGAGCCCAGTTATAGAAGGTGTTAAAATCTGTATAAAATAGTACAGTTTATGAGATTCGCAAGTTCTAAAACCTTTTCTGCTTTTTCCTGTTGTAGTAACAGCACTTTCGCCATCCACTAACCCTTTGTTACCTGACCCTAGATAGGTTGCTATTAGTGTTCCCCCATACCCCCATTTAAAGAGCCCCTGACACCGTTAGAAAAACTTGGAAAAAACGTGAGATTTAGACAGTTCAGTTTATATTTCATGTATTTTTTATAATTATTTACCTTTTTTCTTTATTACTGAGGAGAGCTGTATGACAGAGGCTTACTGTCCCTTAGACTTTATCTGCTCTTTCTGCTGTCCTACATATGACATCATAATCTGCATTGCACCTGGAAACAAGCTTCTGGTCATGGTGCTTCTCCCGGTTACCAACTTTTAAATAAATAAATAAATAAAATAATCCCCTGTTTATGGCATCGTAATTATCCCCACAGCAACAGACTGTGATGTCATACACAGAACTGTGATGTCATATGTAGGCAAGCAGCCAGAAGAGATGGGGCAGTGATCCTGCTTACATGTAAATGTCCTTAGTAATAAAGAAGAATGAAAAATACAGAAACAATATTAAAATATAAGCTCACTTGTGCTAAGCATTATGTTTTCTCAAAGTTGTGACAACGGTGTCAGGGGCTCTTTAAATCCCTTTATACTCCTACCCTAGACAGGATGTTGCTCACATTCCCAGTTTTGGCTTACCTTTGACCTTCCGCCCTTCCCAGCACTGAATGTTACCCAGTAGTGAACAGGTACTGTACCTTATCTTACCTGACTGGTAGAGCCCCCCCCCCACCTTCCCTGCTTCCTCCTGAGGACACCTGGTAATGCCTAAGGTTCCAATCTTACACCTGTTCCACTGATGTGCTGGGACATGAGCGTGTGTAGGGTCTCGTTAGGGGTGGCTGCCTTTTATCCTTCCTGTGCAGCCCCCTTGAGGTGGTCCTTCCTGTTCGACGGCCGAGTCTCTGATTGATCCTCTAGCTGTCACATCACCCTGCCACAACCAACCTGCTATCAGAAATCTGACTCAGTCCCACCTCCAGTTATCAACTAGCCGAGGCCCTAAGCCAAACAGTTATCACCCCTCCCCCAAACTACAGGTCTAGACACACTTCTTATAACATGGCCCATAAACGCATGCTACTATGGCTGGTCTCAAATTTTCCATTCAGTAATAAATATAACAGTTCAAGCAAGTTTCACCCACACTTACCCCACCTATGTTGTCTCCAAAAGGCACACGCCTTTTCTTGTCCCACCTGTGGCAAATGCAGGCAGACTGCTTATGCCTATGTTCAGAGGTCGGTTTTAATAGTGGCCCAAGGACAGCAATTATTGCCTCGGGCTAGAGTATCTTATCTGCTGTTAGCCCAATTGGTCAACATCCTGTAGAGCCAGTGAATAGGCTTAGATGGGGCAGCAGTAACTATTGCAGGAATTGCATAGTGCACATATAAGTTGGCACCACATAACTCCGTGTCATGTGCATCTCTCATGTCATGGAAAGTATTACTAAAGCTGTAATTGGGTGTCCATTTTTGGAGGCTAGTTTAGGACATGGAACTACTCATACTGGCAGGTTAGAAGCTGCCAACCTGCCTGTGCTCACGATTGGAACAGAGTGTGTAGGGGCAGGTCATGTTGAAATAGACATTACATGATCACTGGTCTAGGGTATGGAGTGATTACTTGGTGGAGTTTTTGGATGGACAGACTGTTGTACTGATTTTTTTTTTTTTTAAATCCCCTGGTCACCGGAGCTGCCCACCTGTACCTGACAACATTTTGGTTTGTTTGGGCGTTTGCCACTGTCTGCATTTCATATGCACTTTCCTCCCTCTCCTGGACTATGCTGACTTTCTTTATAGTCATGGACCCAACACTGCATTAACCAAGCTCGACACCCTATCATAGAGCGCTAATATTTATTACTGGAGCACCGTACTCTACCCATCATTGCTCCCTCTATTCTCAACTTGGTTGGAAGTCACTTAAATCCAGAAGACTAGTGCCGGCCCAGTGGCACTGAGGGTTAAGGTGTTAGATGCCTCACCTCACACCACGCCGACGACCCGGGTTCGGCAGGGGTGGATAGGGATGAAGCATCTGTGAGACAGCTCTCCCTTCCCGGGGGAGGTAGGGATTGCGTCATTCCTGAGCGACTCCTGGCGATGGCCGGGGTAGCCAGGAAGTATGCGACGCGGCCGAAGGCAAAAAGGGGGGCAGAGCTCAGTGAACGCTGGTCATCACTGCACGACCGAGCTCCATCGGGGGGGGGAACAAAGCCAGAAAAACCTCCCACACCATCGGTGAGATGACGGTGGCCCCAGTGGATTACGCCCACATCCCAAATGCTGGCCCAGACGTGCTCAGGACCTCTCTCTCTCTCCAAGGGCCGCCCTGACAATGCAGGTAGGCACCTCACACTTAGGACCCAGCCACCGAGGGAGGGTGGAATCAGCCCCGGAGATAGTACCGGGGGTCGGGCCTGCCTGTGGTTGTTCGGGAAGGAGGAGATCAGGAGAGATGCGGGGGTTCAGCCTGGGAGTAGGGCAGACTCTGTGCGGGCACTCCTGAAGGATGCCCGAGGGTGTGGGTGAATAAATAAAGTTAAAAAAAAAAATCCAGAAGACTAAAAAATGCAGCTACTTGGACCTATAGAGCACTTACTAACAAGCTCCCCCAATACAGTTCCTATTGCCTGCTAACTAGTACCCCTGGAAGTTACTCCCTGAGAAGCCACTCCTATTATCTCTCTCTCGATACACCTAGAATCAAAATGCACTTTGGCAGATCTACTATGAGCCATGCCCTTCCTGTCCTTTGGAATAATCTTCAAAAAACCCTGAAACTATCAAATTTTGTTAAAATGGCCACCTTTAAAACTCTGCTTGCATGTTCTATTAAAGATACTTGTAACTGCTTTCCTTAACCACTTTCATGTCTGGAGCTTTGCATGCTTGCACTCTACCCCAGCTCTCATCTAGTATGATTTGTTGCTGTTACCTCCTCCTCTTCCCTGCCATCTTCGTCTTCCATCTGCCCCCGTATGCTCTTGCTGACCTGCTTCTGCCTCTCAGCTTAATAGTAATCTTATTTCTTGCTTAGGTGTACTATATGTCATTGTTATATAGTTCTCTGTGAATTTTATATGATTCTGTCCCGTGATGTAACGCATTGCTGACTTATATTCTCCTTGGCCCAGGCCCACCTTGTAAATGAGTTCTCTCAATGGTGATCCACCTGGTAAAATAAAGATTGATTGATTGACTTCAAAATAAATTAAACTGTATTTTGCACCATTTGACTAGTGCCAGCCTCCTTTTGTTGCAGCTGGTTCGTTTATCCGCAGTGGCACATCTAGCATTTTATGTAGCATGTTTTCTTTGCTGCTGCTGCCTGACAACCGCCAGGCCCCATCCAACTAAGTCTCTGGCACTTACTGCTCCTCATGGGGTCTATAGGGAATTCCACCCCATGGTACATTCCACTGGGGATCCTAACAGGGCTAGGCTTCCCTCTGGTCTGCACATGTACAGGACTGAGGCCAGTCAGGTTGGGCTAGCCAGAGTCCACCAGTGTCATGCTGCTACGCTCTGGGTTATCCATTTCATTTCTCCCAGGCCCAGCGATGCAGCCTGCAAGGGCTTCATGGTGGGTGTTCTCACACAATTGTGTGTCTGTGCTCCAGCTGTTTCTACAATATGCACTGCTCACTCCCTGTCATTTAGTGGCAATTCTGAACTGACATCTGGAGGGTGATTCAGTGCCAGGTAGGGGTGGTGGTGTACTACATAGTGGTATACTTAGTGGGGATGGAGTGGGGTACCACTAGACTATGAGGAATGTTCATTATTTTACTTGAAGATTAGGCAGGAGGGGGGTACCACTAGATTACGACAGATGTTTGTTTTTATTTTTATACTGAAGAGTATGTGAGCAAATTTCCCATTTTCACAAGCGTCCAGTACATAGGGAACAAATAAATACATACAATGCATGAAAACAAATACATGATATTAAAACAATATTTTTATTTATTTATTGTATATTCGGAAACACCTTTGAGGGGAGCTCATTTACAAAGGTTCCACATCACATTTACAGAACTACAAAAGTAGTATTAGGACATAACACACAGTTCATAGAGTTACAGCAGCAAATTGTGCATTCCTGTTTATCAGAATGGCCACTTCATGGAAGCATTGTCCGATGGGTAGGGGAAGAGGAAGGGAGGTAGCGAATGAGACTGAAGGTAGTTGAGAGGGGAGTGGGGTGAAGAAGAATAGGTGCCCCATACAGAGGCATTAGTAGAAGTTAAGTGAAGGTGGATTTTTCAGAGAAATGGCTTTTCAGGGCCGTTTTGATTTGGGTGGGGCTGGTTAACCTCAGGATGGAGGAAGGGAACTCTTTTATTCATGACGGAGATTTAACAGAGAAGGAGTGCTTAGCCAGGTTAGTCCTTCGGAAGGGGATATGAAAGGGGTTCCTGAGGGTGCTGCGGGTGGCATGCTTGCATTGGTCAGGGAGAAAGAAAGAACTAAGGGTGGGAGAGGAGTGGCCTTACAGAGCTTTGATTCACAGCAGGCATGTTTGGTAGTTGATGCTTAGATCCAGAGGAAGCCATCCCGAATTGATATAGAGGTTGCAGGTTTGTGTCATTATGTCAGCTCCTAGGACGAGGCGACATGCATTATTCAGTGCTACTCTTGCTCTGTTTAGGATTGAGTCAGCAGTGGCCTCATAAACCATTAACCTGTAGTCAGTTATCAGGAGTATTGAGGAAGTGACCGCCAGACACCTAGCCTCCTCTGTCATAAGTGATTTGTGACATACAGTCAATAATGAGTTCAGTGATGACACTTACAGACTGATCTATTAATTAGATAAGATTTGAGAGCGCCTTTAAAAGTAGAAATCCTTGTACAGTCAACAATGGGTTCAGGCAGGCTATTGTAAAGATAAACCGCCCATTTTACTTGGGGATCAGTAGGGAAGAGATGCCACTGAACTACCAGGGTTGTTTTTCCATTTATTCTGAAATTGAGTCAGAGGGGGTACCACTGGCCAGTCAGGGCAGTCTATATTTTTCCTTGGAGATTGGGAGGGGGGTACCACTGTACTACCAGGGCAATCTGTCTTTGTACTTGGGGACTGGGAGAAGATGGGGGAAATCGCCGAAGTTCTGCACAATACCTCCATGCATTTATGTGCAAAAAACTGATAATGGGCATGCAAATGGCCCCATAGTGCCTTGCATGTCGCATGTGGTCATTATCATGCTGGCTGGTGGATATGGCTCCGGGGAGCAAAGGTGGCATCCAGTTTGGGATGTGCTATCCCCTATGCTCTGGATGTCTACTGCCAGCAGGGGCTATAGTAGCACACCTTATTATTTGTGCTTGCCGTGAAGCAACCATGGCTGATATTTCATATAGGCAGCATGTGCTGGATGGGGTGCGCAGCCTGTATGAATATGGTACCCTAACAGCTGTATGCTGTTCCACGTATAGTGCTATATTTTGCACTGCACAAACAATTATTTTTGAATATCTGGGCCACTGAATGCTAAAATCGGTTTGAGATTATGAAAGGGGAAATGTCCAGCTGGGTGGATTTCTTATAAAATCTTGATGAAACTGAATAGAGGTTATCCTTGAACCATTTACTCCACACACTGATACTTTACTGATATGTTAACATTGCTATAAAGCTGTGATTCCCTGCATTATAGTAATATACAGCATTAGTGTGGGAGACAAATGGTTATGAAGAAATCCTGTGTCACAGTTGCCTCTTCTCCACATTAGAATCAATGGGCTTCAGCTGTTATTCATTTCAGCGGAGTGAAAATTTTCAGAAAGTATATGAGAATTTTATTTAAGCATGTCAGCCCTGGTATGCTAAATGCCTCTGGGGAGCAGGAGAAGATCAGTTGCCATAGCTTAGAATGAGGACTTGCCCAGAAATAGCCTAGCATAACGACCTTGTTCCCTGAACACCCGATCACTCCTAATAGAACCTATCTACTGCCTGATGGGCCATGTAAAAGATTTACCTAAACAACATTCATCAGGGGAAGAGGGTCCAGACAGAAGGACACAGGAGAATTTAGGAAACCAGATTTCTAGGTATCATTGTTCCCTGTAAAAGGATTACACAAAAGACGGGGGGGGGGATAACCTGGGTGGGGTGGAGGAAAAGTGGGCTAACCTAAGGGAAGACACAATGATGGCAACAAACCTTTGTGCAAAGGAAGTGAGCAAAACCATTATGAGCCCATGAAAACGGGTCTTTGGCCCATGGTCTTGCCAGTTTAAATAAATAAAACAAAAACAAGAAGAAAAAGAGAGTGCTATGGTTCTTGAAGGAGGTGGCTGAAAAGGCAAAGACTAAAAGGGTAGCCTTCAGGAGGTATAAGAAGACACAGCACAAACTAAGGAAAGCTAGACTAGGTGGGCCAAGCGGTCCTTATCTGCCGTCCAAATTCTATGTTTCTATGTTTAATAACCCTAGGGGTAATTAAACTGGACAAGACATTTTTAGGTGCATAGGCGAAAAGAGGAAGACTAGGGGAGGGTTTATGAGGTTAAGAAGGACAGGTGGGGACTGTGTAGAAGAGGTTAAGGAAGAAGCATATATCCTGAACAAATACTTTTGTTCACTCTTCACAGAAGCAAGGGAAGGGGATGGGCCACAGAAAAGTAATAGGGACACAGGAGAGGGGAAGGTAGACGCAACTCCCTTTACAGAGGCAAGAATCCTGAAGGGACTCACAAATCTGAAAGTGAACAAAAGTATGAAGCCTAACGGGGTACAGCCAAGGGTACTGAGGGAGCTCGAGGGGATACTGGCTGGCTTACTGCACCTCTGAAAGTCCTTTTTTAACAGCTCACTGGTAACTTGAGTGGTTCCAGAGGGCAGATGTAGTCCCACTTCACAGAAGAGGTAGCAGGGAGGAGGCTGGCGACTGTAGGCCAGTCTGCCTAACGTTGGTGGTAGGGAAGTTAATGGAATCACTGCTACAAGAAAGGATTGTGGAATGTCTTGAAGCCAGTGGGTTACAGGACCCAAGGCAGCACGGATTCACAAGGTTGGTGGTGGTGGGGGGGGGGGGTGAAGTCATGTCAGATAAATCTGATGGATTTCTTTGACTGGTTAACCAAGGAAATTGATCCAGGCGGGGCGATGGATGTGGTCTATGTAGATTTCAATAAGGCTTTCAAGACCATTCCACATAGCTCATAAGGAAACTGGGCAGCTTAAAGGGGCAAACTGGTCAGAAATGGCTAAAGATTTGGATGTAAATGATCAATAGTTTAGTTAACATCAGAATGCCAATAAGGTTTTTACAGTTGATAAGAGCAGCAGCATTACAAAAAAAAGTTGTTTTAGATTTTGGAAGAATCATTGTCGTTATGAATTTGGGTGGAGGCCTTTTTATTTTATTTGTCCAAGAACACATTACAGGTGAATGATCACTGAGCACATCCGGCAGCATGCACATACTCAACCCTTTTAGGATTAGATACCAATAATCAATCCAAGAGTGTGCGCAAGTGCCTGTTCTATAATCAATATGCGTGGTCTCAGTGACTGAAAAAGCATCAGCATGACATGTAACATTGACGAGCGGTGAGGTGGTATTCAGTGCTGGTGATTTTGCAATAAAATGCTTTTTTGATGTGTAGCCAAGTTAGAGGTGACTGACCACTTAAGTGTGACTCATTTTATCACATCATTGTTTGTTTTCATTTTCCCCAGACAATTTACATTGAAACACCAAACAGATATTTTCACATGATTTTATTTAGTTTTTGTTGACCAGCAAAGGTGGGGCTAGACAATGTTGCCTATTTTCAGCCTCCTTCCGGGGGTGGGGGGGATACAGATGCAAACCAACTCGAGATTAAACTGTTGGCAGGATTTTGATCATTGTTTTGGGGGGGGGATCTGACCAGAATAAAGGACAGCATACTTCAATAGGAGAGCATCCTCATAGTACTACACTCATGTGCAAGTGTTTTTGGTATGAACTCAACTCTGGTGATGGACTACAACCCATGATCTTGTGGCCCATAGGTGAACATGCTACCAACTGAGCCATGATTGACACCTACTATAGCTGACAGCTGTTGATTATGGTTCAGTTGCTTCTGATATTGAAAAAAGGAATCAAATCTATAATCTCGAGACCCAGGGAGTATATAAGTAACAAAGGATCAAAGTTTTTTTATTTGTTCCCACAGTTTTAATGTTCACTACCAAGAATTCACAAGCAGTTTATAAGTTATGTATACTTATTTTAGATGTTGACAAATAATCCTTGCTCTAGACAATCTCTCACCCAGAATTTTTATTTATAAATTAAGAAATCATATATATTTGTTTAAACGTATTGTGATATTAAAACTTCTTTAAGGTATTATGGCTTAATCTATAGAAAGATTTCAAAATGTTGTTATAATGTTAAATATATGTTCACAATAAATCATATATTTTATTTTGTATAGAGGGTAGCTCATACCTACCTGGGGTAGGTGATGCACTCCTGAGTCAGAATGGCGTTACCACCACAGTCCGTTCATTTTTCAAATCTTTAGTTCAAATCTCTATTGGGAAACAAGATTTTTATCTTATATTAAGGTTTAATATATTTAAAATGCTAATAAAAGCAAAATGTATTAGGTTTAATTCGTTTTACTTATCAATGTTCTTTAGTTTTTTATATTTTTATAAAACAAACAAGAGTCAAAATAAACTTCATTTTCTCTTAGAAAATGGACTAACATTCAATTAATAGATTATTACCTTTGAGAATGTTTCTCAAATTTCTGGCACTATGTTTAAAAAAGTTGCTTACTTTTCAGTGTGACCTGTAGAGAATATTTAGCACTGCTTTTATAAAAAGGTTTAGGATTGCTCAAGCCTTTAGCACTGTGCTTAAAAAAAAATGCTTATTCTTCATTGTAAGCTGTAGAGAACATTTAAGCACCAGTTTTGTATGACGTTTACTGTAGTATCTTTGTTTCAAATTACCACAAGCATTTATTTCAGTCACTATACCTTTTTATGTTTGCTTGCACTCATGTGCAAGAAACATAGTGCCACCATACGAGTTTTCGTAGGTGTGCCTCCCCCACTTCCATGCCCTGCTCCCTTTTGCAGGTGCAGCCGCACTGTACCAATGAATGTCTGAGCTGTCTGTGACAGCCGTTCAGATGCAGTGGCGTACAGTTGAAAGTGAAAAACTGCTGCAATCAGCGGTTGTAACGTATAGGCAATTTGCATACTGCCGTCAGCAGTATGCAAAGTGCCTACACTCAGCACTGCATCCTGAACACAGTTGTCATAGACAGCACCCTTGTTTTCAAGTTCCCCCCTCCCCAAACACTCGAGTAGCATGCTGAGAGCCCACCCCAGCGTGCTCATCCTCTCTCCCCCACCGCACACTGAATGGCTGATGAGGGTGCCCAATCCCCGTCGGCTCCGCTGCCCCCCACAGACTTCTAGGTGCCACGCTGGGAGCCCACCCCAGTGTGGCAAAAGTCAGAAGGCGACGGGGTGCCCTAACCCTTGTCGGCTCCACTGAACCCCCCCCAAAAAAAACACTTCCAGTTGCCACGCTGGGAGCCCACCCCAGCGTGGCAAATGTCTGTATGGTCGACAGGGGTGCCCAATCCTCCATCGGCTCCCCTGACCACCTTCCCCAAAAGAACTTCCAGGTGCCACGCTGGGAGCCAACCCCAGCATGGCACAAGTCCCACATCGTCTTCCTAAAAAGAAAACACATGTAAACAAAAAACAGTCCTCGTTGATTGTTTTGCCCCTCCCAACCCACACCCACCCTCCGCGCATCCACCTCCCACACCTCCCCGACTCATTCATTCTCCTCGAGTCCGGCACGACTATCTTCGGTGGACTGGGAACATCGCCTGCACTCTTCAAAGCCGACCGCGAACTGAAGAAATGCCGGTAAGCTGTATAATGGTATAAATGGTTTTTTTTTTTCAACTTTGGTGCATATCTCGGCCATTTTGGGGAATTTTTTCACCAAATTTTCAGTATGGGGTTCTTGGACCTCACCTCATGAACTCAATCACTGTCATTTTGTTATTCCGTCCCGAAAGGTGATTTTGCGGTCACTGCGCGGAACCACCTTTTTGGGACTGATGTGAAATGACAGTGTCCTGGTCATGAGGTAGGCCCCAAACCCCTATGTTGAAAATTTGGTGAAAAAATTCCCCAAAAATGACTGCTTTATGAGCGTCGTTGTGCAGTTCCTACGCATGCTCGTAACCTCGCAAATTTTTAATATTTTCACTACAGATTTTCAACATTGCCATTTTACCACACCTCCTTATGAGCAGTACAGCTGTCATTTTTTATATCTTGTCCAAAATATGTTTTCGTGCATGTAGCGCCCAATGGCGCAGTCGGTGTGTCAAATCAATGTTAGGGACAGATTAAGAAAATCACAGTGACACTGTTCATGAGCAGAGGTCTTAAAATGGCTATGTTGAAAATTTGGTGACAGAAGTCCATAAAATGACTGTGTTATGAGCATGCATTGCGCAGTTTCCACGCATCCTCATAAGTTCATGAATTTGTGCTATTTTCAGTCCAGATTTTCAACACTGGCATTGTTCCATGCCTCCTTATGAGCAGTACAGCTGTCATTTTTCACACCCTGGCCGAAATGTGTTTTCGCACTTCCGGCGCAGAAATGCGTGGTCACTATGGGAAATCAGTGTTCGGACAGATTAAGAAAATCACAGTGACACGGTTCATGAGCGGAGGTCCCAAAATGCCTGCATGACAATCTGCTGTAAAAAATCCCCAAACTAATTACATTATGGGTGTGCAATGTGCAGTTTCTATGCATGCTCATGACTTCAGTTTTTTTATATTTTCACTCCAGATTTTCAACTTTGCCATTTTTTTACACCTCCCCATGAACAGTACAGCTGGCATTTTTCACATCCTGTTCAGAATGTGTTTTTGCACCGGTGGTGCCAAATGGCATAGTCACTGTGCAAAATCAGCTTTCGGCTAACAAACTGATATTGCCACTGTTCATGAGGTGGGGGTCACAAAAAACTCATGTTGCAAAAATTTGGAGTGAAAATACCAATGAACGCCTGGGGTGTTAGGGTTTCTGACCATAATACCCCACCCTGTAGAGACTGACAGGCATCAGGGGTGTGATTTGCGATTGCCGTCTGTAATGCTCATGCCATTCCACCCCCACCCACACCCTGCAGCCAGTGACAGGCATCAAGGTGTGCCTTGGACTCTTCGACCCCAAAGTTCACCCCATTCTCCTATACTGCACCCATCTCTCCGTATTTCCTTATGGAATGGGGTGAGCATAATGCCCAAAGACCCCAAGGCACACCGTGACACTTGGAGTCTGCAGGGTAGGGTGTGGAGAAATGGGGTGGCCATTATGCCTGATGACCCACAGGCACACTCCAATGCCTGTCAGTCTCTTCGGGGTGGTGGTGGGGTTGGTTTCAGTTCAATACTTCACTGCTATTCCTATTATGCATGTCTCTAACTCCTACACTACCAATGCCAATGCCAGCAAGCAAACATTTGGCATTGACAAAAGCTTGTTATTTATTCGTTAATGTGGTAGGGTTTATGTCTGCATTCACTAAAAGGACTGAAAATGAAATCCATATTATTTATCATTCTCAAAAATGTCCCATTATGTTTTTCAGTGTAATTGGCCCAATTTGCAAACCTGGAGATCTGGGTTTGAATCCCATAGCCCCCACTTGCATACTGTGTGACCCTGAGCAAGTCACTTAACTTCCTTGTGCTCCCAGGTCGCACCTGTAAACAAGCTTTCAGCTTAGTGTGTGTCTCCTGGTAAAAATAAAACATTTAAATTAATTTGGAGGCTGACTTTTACCTGAAACTCACTGTCTTGTATCCCCAAAAATGTAGTTCTTGATTTTTCTTCTAGTCCTCAAAACAGACCTGCAGACAATTCAAATGTTTCCCTCATTTTTATCCTGTCTCCATCTGTAGGAACACCATCAACCTTTTTGCATCATATTATTTCAAGTTGACACCTCACATTTTATGATTGCTTACCGTCACTAAAATTCATTGATGTTGCTGGTTGTTTTATCTGCTTCCTTTCTTAGTAAAGCTGTACTGTATGCTAATAGTGTAGTTATACCCAACCATGTTTTGTTTCAAATCTTACACTTGGCCTTTGGCCTTATGCCATACTGTACCCCTGGGGCATGCATTAAAATCCTATAATGCACACCCTGTGATGGCTTATTACTTACTTACTTAATGCGTACTTCCTGAACATTAGGAACACCCCAAACAGTTCAGCCACTCATGATGCAATAGTATCCTCTGCATCATGAGTGACTGGACTGTGTTGTGGGTGTTCCCAAGTCCAGAAAAGATGCAGTTGGAGTTAACTAAGCACTGTAAACAAACATGTTTTTTGTGTGATAACACCAGTATGGTGGGTAGTTACGCTTCGCTTTTAAAAATAAATCTGAATCAAACTGACCTGCTACATCAGAAAATTCTATAGAATGTGAGAAGTCACAAATGTGCTTTTTTAAACTAGAGACACTTTGAGGCCTAAGGGGGTTGATAGTATCCTTTTAAATATCTGTGTCTTACTGTTTTGGTGCACTGACGCTGGTTTCATTCAGTTCTTCAACTGTTATTTCAGAAGCAGTCATAATCACTCATGCCGAAACCTGCAGTGTCTCATCTGTGTCTCCTGTTTCAGGAGAGTGAGCCGGTGAGCCAGACAGCTCAGGGATGCAGGAGCGTCATGATGTCACCACACCAAAGCATGTGACATTTTGCACTGCCTGGTCCTCACTGTGGGACAGCAGGGAAATCCCTCTGTAGCTGCAGTCTGCAGCATTTGCACTAGATGGTGCTAAAGGACCCCTCATAGCTCACTGCTTTCTAGCACTGACCTTTTAGAGCCACTAGACTAGCTTAAAGATAGAAATACGCATGTTTAGTGGAAGATGTAGAATAATTTGAGAAAGGGATTTACTGTCTCAGTAAAAATTCTCTTCATGTTCTATATGTCTGAAATAGAGAGGACAATGTGAAATTAGATTAGGTAGTGTTAATCAGTAGTTTTTCACTATACTTCTAGTTCTTTTTTCTTAACATATTTTTACAAACCTATACCTCTATCTTACAGGATGAATTATTTCCTGGGAAAAAGAAAAAGAGTTAAAATTCCAGTCACTCTACTTAAAGGAGACCTAATGTATTGCCTCATGTAGAAAACAAAAAAAAAGATGATTCAAGGCTAACAGGGCAAGTCTTACGAGGAGCATCTCAAAGCACTGAACATGTACTCACTATAGACCAGAAAGGAAAGCAGGGATATGATCAAGACCTTCAAGTTCCTGAAAGCAGTAAACAAGGGGGACTGTGGGAAATTACTTAGCATGAGTAACAGTTCAAGGACACGAGTGAAAACTGTCAGGAGGGAGATTCAGGGGGACATGAGAAAGTATTGTTTTATAGAAAGGGCAGTTGAACCGAGGAACAGTTTACCAGCCAAGGTGGTGGGTGTTAAAACCATTAATGGTTTCAGCATGGCTGGGACAGAATGAAGGGTATAGTGGTTTGCTAGGGACAACAGGAACCAGGAGGGGATGGATTGGGTGTGCTAGGACCCTGGATGGACAACAGGTCCTTGGTTTAGTAGGGTACCACGGGCAGACTGGGTGGACCATTGGTCTTTTTCTGCCATCATTGTCTGTGTTTCTATAACTGTGAGTATAGTGAAAAACTGCTTATTTACACCACCTAATGTAGGTAGGTAAGTACAATTGTTTATTCATAAAATAATGAATATGGATAACTCCACTGAGCCTAAGCTCCTTTACAGTGAGGTCCAAAGTACCAAACCCAGTTACTCTTCAAATCAGTCATACATTGAACATATCAAAGACAATAAATACAACATATCGCTCTAACACTAAGCATAATAACATTAACATAGACAACTATAAGTACATATATCTTTACACTAACTTAACAGACAATACAGTCAATACATACAAAATAGATACAAAGTGCAAATTTTCAGGATTCCATTTTCCATACTTTTTTTCTAAACTAAATCCTCTTCAATATTTATATGCTCAATGAGCCAATCCTTTATTGAATTTAACTGGAATTCTCTATTTAAGGGTCTTAACATCCCAAGTAAGTTATTCCACAAAAGGGGTCCAATACTTGTAAAGTGATTATTTCCCCAAACTGTTCTCCGTTTTGGTACCATACATTCCAAACTATTTGCAGAACGCAGTCCCCTTATAGGATTCTTTTATTCAGTACTCTCTACCATATACCCTGGAACTTTCCCGGATATACATTTTAACATGAATATAATTGTACTTAGGCCTCTCCTTTGAGATAAAGTATACCAGTCCAAGTCCCCATACATTTCTAGTCTATGTGTCATCCTTGGCACACCTAATATACAGTAAATCTTGCCAGTTTGTTATACATAACATCAGGCTTGTATAGCTGCTGGTTCGATGCACCCATATAAACCAAATTCCGATATTCTGCCATAGGTAATACCCACCACAGTAACTACAAGTTTTCTAACTTCTAAAGACATGCTGTTTCTCATTCTATACAGGGATCCTAAACACTTTCCTACTTTTGTCAACATATTCTCAATATGACTATTCCTTTTAAGTTTTTTATCTAAGTAAACCCCCAAATATCTATATTTATCAACTTGCTGCAAAATACCCCCAGTATAAGTTTTAATTTGCAATCCATCTTGTTTCAGATTAACCCCATTCCCCCTATGGAATACCATTACCTGGGATTTTTTTTCATTTAGAACTAATTTAGATCTCAACAAAAAAATCCTGTAAATAATCAAAAGCCTGCTGTAATACTGACTGAATAAGTACCACTGATGAGTCAGCCAAATAAATAAATGTAGTTTCATGTTCTCCCTGTTTCAGACATACTGTATTGTGTGGACAAAAGGAACTCATTTTAGTGCTTGAAAGCAAACTGAGCCTTACAGGATCCTCTAATATCATCTGGCACATATGCTGCAAGTTGCAGTTATAGAGAATTTCCTCACTGACCCCCACATGAGAGCCAGACAGCACAGTACATCACACACTTTGATGTGGAAGCATTATTGTGCTGTCTGGTTCAAAGCTCTCACTCTTGAGACTAGAGAGACACTGCTGGTCTCAGAGTGAGCGGTTATGACCGCTCTTGAAGTAAGAGTTCAAGAACTGAATGGAATTGGGGTAAGTGCACCCAATCAGTAAGGCACATATATTTAAATATAAACAGAATGAAAATGAGGAAAATATACCTTTTAAATAAACATAGATTTTGACGGCAGATAAGGACCACTTGACCCACCCAGTCAGCTTATTTCCCTACCTGTTGGATAGGCTGCAGATCCTAGTTAACCAACAGCTTACTTCCTCCTGCCCCCCACTAGAATTGCCTTATGTCTGTCCCATGCATTCTTAAATTCCCCCACTGTTTTTGACCCAGTGACCTCCTCAGGAAGGCCGTTCCATGCATCCACCACCCTGTCCATGAAAAAATACTTCCTCACGTTGCCCCTGAGCCATCCCCCCTCTATCTTCAAATTGTGCCCCCTTGTTCTTGCACATCTCTTTTTCTGAAAGATGCTACCCTCTTGGACTTCGTTGATTCCCTTGAGGTACTTGAAAGTTTCTATCATGCCCCCCCCCCTTCCTCAAGGGGAGAAAGTTTCCTTCAGTTATGGGGAACACTATTCTGGTTGTGATGTAAAATGATTGCAATATGATATACTAAATACTGTTTGTATATTTTTAATAGAACAACACGGATGGGCCTGATGACGTGACGTGCCCACAAAACCGTCGCCCTGTTGGTGTGGAGTTAATAAATAAAATGATTGAAATGGAATTACAGTGGAGTTCATCCAACATTCATGGTAATTTTACTGGTCATTTTCTGCATGACCCAAGATTCTTGAAATAAATCTCTGGAAAGAATAAGGGCAGCCTGAACCTCAACTAGGATCTACCACTAATTGTGACTCTTAGCCTGTTCCATCGTTGGGCTTTGGCCCGTGGATGATACTATCATCAAGCACTATTATGGTATGCATAGATTTTGTTTCAGATCATGTCAGTTCTCTTTGCATGATTGCTGGCTAAGGCCATGCCATCTTTGCCAGTACCAGTGACGCTGCCTGCCAGCCCATCTACACTGACATTGCATCTGCCACCTTTGAACTCTGTTGCCGCTGTATGCCTCCTGCATCAGTGCACATACTGTCGATTTGTGCTCCCTGTAGGGATCCTTTGCAGCCTTCCCTCCTTGATGATGAGGGGAAGAGGAGTACAATCCTGTCCTCCAGCACATGGAAAAGGATTATGAGGAGGTGGAGGAGGGTGACCTGCCCCGTCTGAGGGCTCCAGCTCCACCCTCTCCTCCTACAGCAAGAACAGTATGGTTTATACCCACCATTCTCCCCCCGGAGGATGCCTCATTTCAGATTCTCCAGGTAAATGCAGGACTCTCTTGGTTTTACAGCTGAAGAGAAAGACTCCTCCAAGAGGAATCTATATAAGTTACTGAAAGTTCCTTCAGTAATCATTCCTCCCTTACACCCTGCTTTGGAGGATACCACTATGGCAGCTTTAATATCCTTCCTGCTATGCCTTGTAAGGCTGATAAGCAGTACCTGGCTCTGGCCACGAAAGCCTTTTACACATCTCAGCCAGAGACTAATTCAGTGGTTATTATGGCAGTCCATGACCGGTCCAAAGCACCTCGTCATATGAGTTCCCTTCCCCCTGACAAGAAGTCCAGGATACTGGATGTTATAGGCAAGAGGACCTATGCTTCAGTGTCCCTTGGCCTCTGTATACCTAATTGTTAGGCTTACATGATTAAATATCAGATGTGGTCTTGAGGAGGCCACACACATCAGTGTGCTTTGCAGTCATCAACAGAACCTCCCCTTTATGCTTTAGGGCTCTCATTATCAATTTTTTCTCGTCATTTCACTTATCTTCAGCACTGCATGTCTTCACCAAGTGCTTTGCAATGGTGGATGTGGTGCTCTAGAGGGAAGGGCTGTACATGTTCCTGTATCTGGATGATTGGCTTCTAAAAGCCCCATCCTGGGACACCATCCTTTACAGTTTGTTTCGGACATGCCAACAGTTCAAGCCGCTTCTCACTCTATGTCAGCACCTACATTATATCGTCACTGTCCTCAACACATCTGTAAACTGGATCTTCCTGCCAGAAGACAGTGCCACTGTTTTGAGTCCCAAGCATAACTGGTGTCTTTCAGTCATTATATGTTGGCAGGATGCCTTCTCAGGCTGATTGGGTCGATGGCTGCGGTCATCCTCACTGTTTCTCTGGCATGCCTGAACATGAAGAATACTTAGTCTTCCTCTGTGTCCAGTGGGCTCAGCATTTCAACGACCTGGAGTGTCTCATTCTAGTGACGGACCCTTTTAGTCATACCCTCTTCTGGTGATTGGACTGCTCAAACCTCAACAAAGGGTCTCCATTTCTCTGTCCCACGCCTCTAATGGTCATGACAGTGAATGCCTCATGGTCCAGCTGGGATATTTATCTTGGGACTTTTCGGATGCAGTGTCTGTGAATATGAAGATTGTTCTTCTTGCCTTTCCAGTCCTTCTCCAGGGTTAACCCCTGGTGGTCCAGGCAGACAGCGTGTCAGTGATGCATTAACTCAGCAAACAGGGTCTTGTTCATGCCTGCCCCCTCTGCAGGGAAGCAATGAAGGTCTGGCATTGGGCCAGAGAACACTGTGTGTTTCTTGTGTCCATGTTTCTCCCAGCTCCCTTAATGTCCTGGTGGACTGCTTCAGTTGATCCCAAGCTCTGTCCCGTGTGTGGGAACTTCTGGACTTCATTGTTGACAATGTCTTCAACAGATGGGGTCATCTGGAGCTCGATCTTTTTGCATCCTTAAAAAATGCAAAACGGCAGCATTTTTGCTTACTCACCCCATGGCCTGGAGTTTTTTTGGTGAGTTATGTTGTCCTTCTCCTGGAATGGGAGATGCCTTTACACATTTACTCTATTCCCTCTTATTCAGAGAGTTCTGGTCAAGTTGAACCAGCCACCCTAATTCTGGTGGCCCCATTCTGTCCCAGACAGATTTGATTCTGTCTGCTGCAACAGTTGGCATTAGAACCACCGATTCTGTTGCCTCGTTGAACAGGGCTCCTATCACATGAGCAGAACTCTGTGGTACACCCACATCTCCGATCCCTACACCTCCATACCTGGCTTCTGAGGATGTAACTCTCCCACTTTGTGGTTTCCCCTACAGTTGCCGATGTTCTTCTTGTGGTTTGTAAGCCATCTAGTTGGTATGCCAATTCCCAGAAATGGAAACATTTCATGGCATAGTGTACCTCTTGTAGCCCAAACCGTTTTACATGTCCAGGGAGTCGTATCCTAGATTACCTCTTATCCCTTTCAGAATCGGACCTCCCATACTTTTCTGTAATGGTTCATCTGATTGTTGTTTCAGCTTTTTGTGCCCTCATATTTGGTAAATCAGTTGCCCAACATGAGGTGTCCCGCAGGTTCCTCAGAGGTCTCCTGCATATTCATCACCCAGTCCATTGACTGGTTCAGGTGTCTGACTTTAACATGGTTCTGGAAACCCTTGCAGCGCCTCCTTTCAAACTGGTTGCTACCTGTGAAATGTGCTTCTTACTCTTGAAGACACTTTTTCTGATGGCCGTTACTTTGCCATGAAGAGTATCCAAACTGCAGGATCTGATTGTGGAGACCCCTTATCTTGTTTTCCATGAGGAAAGTCCAAGTCCCTCTAATGATCAAGCCTTGTTTTCTCTCGAAGGTTGTCTCCAACTTCACACTGAATCAGACTATTCAACTTCTGATTTATTTTTCTTCTGTCTCTTAATGGAGATGAATGGTTATTGCATATGCTGGATGTCTGTAGGAACGTGTGTTACTACCTGGATCATACCTAGGATTGTAGGAACTCCTCTCAACTCTTTGTGTCTTTCACCCTCAGGTTGATGGTCTCCCCTTTTTCTAAGCAATGCCTTTCCACATGGTTGATGTCTTGTATTCTTTTCTGTTATAAGAAGTGTGGTAATCAGCTGTTCCACTTCTGGCATGGATTCTTCCATGGCATGTTTCCACAATGTGCCGGCTGCTGACATCTGTTCTGCAGCCACTTGGAGTGCTGTGTACTTGTTCGCTAAACATTACAGTCTGGTCATTTTCTGAAGTAGACATGCTGAATTTAACCTTACTGTCTTGCAAGACTCCTGTCTTACGGTCACATTGATCATTTTTGCCTCTCACAGTGTCAGCTGTACTGCTTGGGAATCATTCCAATGGTATGGCTCAATGGAGAGACATCCTCTAACAAGATAGTGCAGTTACTTACTGTAACAGTAGATCTTCAAGAGAATCTCCTCCATAGGGCCACAACTCTCTTTCAGCACTCCCCCTTCTGTGCTTCAGGGTTTTTTTACTGAAGCCCTTCCTGCTCTCGAACACTGTGTACTACTTTGACCTTTTAGGGCATATTTATCCAGTTCCATGCCTAGTCCCAGTTTTGGTGGGTTTTGGTTTTCCCAGTCCCTAAAGGTTTGATAATCCTCCACACTTGTCTCTGACGGGGAACTAAGTAATGATGGGGCTGCCCACATTATATAGGCAGTGCCGGTGTGTATCAACATGGGTGATAACAACTGGTAAAAGTTTCTGGCTGGTCCTGATGCCAAAGGCTTACACTTCCGAATGTGGGTATCAATGGAGAAGATTCTCTCCAACATCTACAGTTACAGTAAGTAGCTGCACTTTCTTTTTCCACACCTGCCAGGACATACAGACATGGTCTGGGGGGATGATCATGCACCCAGACTTGTAGTCCCTGCACCTGACCACCTGATTCCTGATGAGTGGCTACAGTTCCAGAACTTTGACTTTCTGAGGATGTTCTCAGAGTGTTGAAGGCTTCCCCAAAGTAGTCCACTCACACTAAAAAAGGTCCTCATGCTGGTGCATGAAAAAAGGATTGCTGCCCCGTCTGCCTTCTGCTGCTGATCAGAGCCTTGGGCACATTAATAAGTACAGAGAGCATTGCAGGTCCTCCTGGACCACGAATGGATGGTGAACCACAAGAAGTCTTCTCTCCATCTGTTTCACAGCCTGGAACATGTGGGTGTAAATTTCAACACAGATTGGTCATGAGAGTATTCTTGACACAATAACTGTATCTCAGAGATTCGCCTCATTGGGAACAGATGTCTCCAGATCTTGGGGCTCATGTTAGCCACTCTGGGTATGACTCCTCTGGCATATCAAACCACTACAAGTTTATCTTCTCTTCCCTAGTCTCTAGTGTCAGTAGTTTCATGTCCCAGTTTGGGTGCCACAATCGGTCCACCAGTGCCTAGAATGGTTAGCAATCCCTCTGAAGCTCCTGATGTGTTCCCTGTCATCATTCTGGACAGCCATGTTTTTTACTACTGACACTTGCCGAAGGAGCTGAGGAACAGTTCTGGATAAGGTTCCAGTGTTGGATGTATAAGCCGTGGAGGATCAGAGCCTATAGATAAATATTTTGGAACTTGTGAGCCATCTTCTTGGCACTCATTCACTTCCAGGATTGGATCAGTCTTCTGTCAGTCAAAGTCCAGACAGACAAAGCTGTAGCAGTTGCCTACATAAACGGGTTCAGAAACAGTGGTGGGGTTTAAAAATGCCTGGGATAAGGGTGAGGGGGGTGGAGACAGGACCATCAATCAAGTATGGTTTGCAGCAAAAATGAAGGTTAAAAAAAATGGGCAGACTGGGTGGGTCAGGCTGCCCTTCTCTGCTGTCAGATTCTTTGTTTCTGTTTAAGTGGTTGCACATAGCCCATCGGGTGGGCGCACATGTGAGAGACCTGGAATTAAGTCCCGATCCTGAGTCCCTTGCCCTGAGCCGCTGGGGTCTGTTGAGCAAAGCAGAGGCATCATGCATGATGCTGATGGGGAGGGAGCTGGTCTACTTGCTGTGCAGTTCCCTCCTACAGCAAAAGTGATGGTAGCATCAACATCAGATACCACACCCCTCACACATAGGATAGTTCCACAGGCAGTCATAGGCAGATGCCAGGTTGGAAAGGAGGTCTTAAAGAGGTAAAAACATTCCCCCTTGAAAGTATTACAGCTGCTGCCTCTGGAGCTGCCAAATACCTTTACCCTCATTGTTACCTCCCCTGCCTTAGGATCATCCTTGGTGGTTGTTAAGCATGTGCGACTGTTGGGGCCGCATCATGTGGAATCAAACAATGGAGGAAGATGGTGGGGATTAAGACTGGTGTAAATCTACAGTAGGTTAGTAGCATGAAAGTGGTACAGTCAAGACAGAATATACCAAAAGCAGGAGTGAAGTCGTCATGTGAATGGCTGGGAATAAAATGCAACTAATAAAAAAAAAAAAAATCATGGTGGCACGAAAAGTGAAAGTATGCTGACCAGGGTATAAAGGGACTGAGATGGACAAAGCAGAATCTGGAGTCCATCTCTACAATCCACCTAGCAAGGAAGGAATATAATCACAATCTGGCTCAGCTGGCAGTAGGTCCGAGGGAATAGTTGTTAAACAGGGAAGTCTGCTGTACTAGAACCTCTGTCTGCTGTACTAGCACCTCCTGCCTGGATCCTCAGCCTTCCTGGTACGGCACTTGCCGCCAGCCAATCGGAGCACTAGCGCCTTTCCTGGCTCCGCTCCGATTGGTCTGGTGCTCTCCCTGGTCTCTGCTCCTGCTAAACCGCCAATTTTGCTTAATTTTATAAGATTCTACCAAAATGTATGCTCAATGTAACTGTATTAGAGTTTAAGCTGTTAAAATATTCTGAAAAAGGGCTGTGATTACAGATCTCCTAGGGAACTGGTTCTGCTCCATTGAAGTCCAGATTTTGGCACCCAATCTCTGGTCCCATTGTTGTGTTAAGTGGGCCCCCTGCTGTGCTGTCTGCGCCTCCTGCACTTGGCCAGCTACTTAATCTCTCCACCTCTCTCTTCTCTTCTATGTACCCAATTTCCCATTAGCTTCTTGTATTTCTCTGCCACTAGAGGCATCAGGCTGTGGCTCCCCCCTCTTGAGCCACTACTCGCTTATTCTAGTCATCAGCCTCTTGTGTTCTCTTGCCGTCACTGGGTGTACTATGGAGTCCTGGTAGACTTCAAAATTGTTTCTCATCGTCGGCCCAGTGGCGCTGAGGGTTGAGGTGCTGGATGCCAAACCTCGCATCCGCTGGCGACCTGGGTTGGGGGCGAGTTCGGGACCGGGGAGAAAGCTCAAGCATCCAATGACAGCTCGCCTTCTCCAGGGGAGGGTGGGTTCTTACACCAGCAAGCGGTGACCCCTAGCGGAGGCTGGGGGACGCAACAGCTGCTGGAGTCACTGGGGCACGATTGGTTGGGGGGGGTGTAGGCCACAGACAAACCCACTTCAGGGACGGGAACTTGGGGGTGGGACTTCGGGAGCGTTGGCGCCTTCGCCTTGATGCTGGGGTACACAGTCTGGAAGAAAAATGGAAAATGCCCCTCCGGAGTCGGGTAGACCGAGTGCCGAACTGGGTCTTGATATGCCGCCTGCCTGCCTTGAATGAGGGACCTGATGAGATTCCAAGGTTCGGGGGTGGTCCCACCCCAACCCCAGGCAGGGGTAAACTGCACCATGATGGAGGACCCCGTTCGGTCGGGTAAGGTGGAGGTAGGGACAAGCTTCATTGGCATCTCCGGAAGAGGTGACTCCGGAGGGAAGGGGGGAGTATAAATAATAATTTAAAAAAAAAAATTGTGTCTCATCCCGTTCATACTTCTGCCAATCTGTACTCAGCTGCCATCAGACCAACCTAGTCTGCAGTCGTCCCTTACGGTGGTTGACAATTTAGCATTTCCCACTGGTATAGTGCCCCGCCCAGTTGCTACCTCCCTACCCCACTGCCATATCCTCCCTTGTTCCACAATCACGTCGGTGCACACTCAGCTTATTACCCTCCTTAAGATAGCATCCTCGCCTTTCACTCTGACTATCCCCCCTAAAATTATTAAACAACTTCTCTATCGCTGTCCCAAGGGATGCAGGCTCCCACAGTTTCTTATTCTCCTACTCCTTTTAGCATCCAGCGACATTCACCCAAACCCTGGTCCTGCACTTGCTCATCCACCAGCCGGTGCCCACCCAGGCACAAATCCACTCTCTCTACCAAATAGACTTAAAATCATCCACCTAAACATAAGAAGTCCTGCTCCCAAAATCTCCCTTTTACAACTCTTAGTCCAGGACTATGCCCCTGATATCATTGTGATCTCTGAAATCCTGGCTATCCAATCCATTCCTGATCAGGCAATTGCTATCCCTGGCTTTACTTTATCTAGACAGGACAGGTCTGGACGAAGTGGCGGGGTGGCTAGGTATACCTCCTCCACCTTCCAAATCACTCCCTCCTTCACCACATCTGTCCAGTCATCTCAAGAGGCTCTCCTTTTAAAAATATCCTATCCCCACACAGCCCCCATTTTTATTGCAGGAGTTTACTGTTGCTCTGGTGAGCCACATTCCGCGGCCACTGACTTGGTCTCTAAGATCTCCTCACTCGCCTGCAGTGGCAAACTTTTCATCTTGGACGACTTAAATCTAAACTGGCTGGTCCCACCACTGGCTAACATCCGCTCCACTATCGAAGCCTTAAACCTCCATCAACTGATCCAGGAACCCACTCGTCTAAACCTCAAAACACTAAACCACTCCCTGCTGGACCTGGTCCTCACCTCCCATCCACATCGTGTAGTGGCCTCAGGGCTACTTTCTGACTCTATTAGTGACCATCATATGACATTCGTAGTGCGGAAAATACATAGGCCTAAATTCCCTCCTAAAGTTATTCTCACTCATCTCTTCGCATCACTCAACCTGCAATCCTTGCTTCATGACCTTGCGCAAACTGACTGGGGCCCCCCATATCACAAAAGCGTCTGTGGACAATGCCCTTACTTACTTCACCTCTAAGTTTCTTCAGGTTTGGAATTCCCGTGTGTTGCCCCGCAAAACCAGGGTTCGCGGTGGTCATCTCCCCTGGGTCACCACTGAGTTTCTAGCCTGCCAACATATTCGCGACCTGGCATGGCGCAAAGCCAAAGCCTCCAACTGCCCTGGAGATCACCAACGCTACTGTGAATTGCAGAATAATCCGCTTCGCTAAAGCAGAGATTTCAAATTCAACTTCCAAACCAATACAAATAGCCCTTCTAAATTCTGGAAGGTTGTTCACTCCCTTTTCTCGTCTTCCTCCACTCTTCCACCCCCCTCCCTCAGGCACAACCATTCTATTCTCTCCGAACCTAATGATATTGCTGATTGCTTCAACTCCCACTTCACCACCTGTGCCTCTTCTCTGCTATGTACCCTCCCTAGCACTTCCCCTGACTCATTGGCCCCCTTTTGCACCCCTTGCACTGTCTCCCACCCTACTCCTACTCCCCTCACCCCACCCCCATACCACTCCTTTCTCCCATCCCCTCTGCTCCTCTGCCAAGTTCCCCTCCACTGAACCCCTTACACCTCCCCCCCCCGTTCTCCTTCTCCCCTGTCACTCCTGCTTCTACCCTTCAAGCTCTCCTGGCTCTAAACCCTACCAAACGCTCCTCGCCTGATGGCCTTGACCCCAGGCTCCAACACATCTCTGCTCCTGCCATAGCCTTCCCTCTCTCTCCCCCTGTTACTAAACTTCTCCTTTGCGACTGCCACTGTGCCCTCTGTCTGGAAACATGCTGTTGTCCTCCCCCTCCTGATGGGTGGCAACCCCTCCTCCACTGGTAACTATCGTCCTATCTCCCTACTGCCAACCTTAGCTAAACTACAGGAACACATAGTACTCGAACAACTCTCTCTCTGTTTCTCTCCGACTCTGCTTTTTCACCCCCTTCCAGTCTGGCTTCAGGAAATCCCACTCTACCACCACCTCACTCCTAAGATTAACTGACACCATCTCTTCAGGCTTTGACAAAGGGCATATTACCACAGCTATCTTTGTAGACCTGGCTAAAGCCTTTGACACTGTTTCTCACCCTCTCCTCCTTCACAGCCTTTCAGCTGCTGGTCTATCCCTGTCTGCTATAGGATGGTTCAGTGCCTACCTTTCCGGCAGGTCGCAATCAGTAAGAATTGCTGATGCTATCTCTTCCCCTTTGCCTATAACCACTGGAGTCCCACAAGGCTCTGTGCTAGGCCCCATTCTGTTCTCCATCTTTTTAAATGACCTTCCCCGAGTTTGCACCACATCTAGCATTCACATGTATGCGGATGATACAGTATTGTTTACATCTGGCAATACTGTTGCTGATGTTACTACCAGGCTCCAGTCCGACTTCACCAAAGTCCAACTCTGGTTTAGTTCTCATCAACTCTTTCTAAATGCCAAGAAGATGGTCTCCATGTCCTTTGGCACAAGGCAGAGACTCACTAGACTTACTCACCTCCCTTTCTTCCACACCCTCAATGGGACTGCTTTAGAGGACTCCTCCTCTATCAGGTATCTCTGCATCTGGCTGGACAGACACCTTGACTTCTCTGTACATATTGATGCTGTTCTGAAAAAACTAAGGCCCAAGCTTGGGGCACTTTACAGAAACCGCAGCTGCATCCCACTCGCCACCAGGCATGAGCTGGTACAGAAGATGATCATGCCCATTTTCGACTACTGCAACATAGTCTACAATGCTGCCCCACAGTCCCACCTATTCATACTGGACTCCCTCTTTAACTCCTTCTGTCATTTTGCTCTTGATGCCCCACCCCACACCCATCACTGTGACCTTTACCGTGCTCTCAGCCTTCTTCCCCTACACTCCCAGTGCACGCTTCATGGTGCTAAATTCATCTCTAAATTCTGACTTGGTTCTCTCCCCTCATGTATCTCCTCCTCTTGGCACCTCTACCCTCTCCCTCTGTTCCCTGAGATCCCATGCTGACACTCGCACCCTATCACTCCACCGCAGAACCACTACCTCTGGTGAAAAAGCTTTCTCCTACCACCTACCTAAAATGTGGAATACTGTCCCTTTACAAATCTGTCACTCCTGCTCCCTCCCTCTGTTCCCTTACCACTGCATTGCACAACTACCTCACACCCTCTTGCACCTGCTCCTGATCCCGCCTTCCTTTTCTGTCTCCCTGTCTGTCTTTCTCTCCATCTCCTCTCTCTCTCTCACCCCCTCTCACCCCCCCCCCCACTTGCACTTATACCTATAGACCAGCTCTTAAATAGGGGTGACTGGTTCCTATGTTCTCACCCTGCTGCATATTGCACTGTCTGTATTTTATGCATTGTCAACCTTGAATCCTATCTACTGATTCTACTTTGTATGCTGCTCCTAAGTTCAGCTTGCTCTGATACTGTACAACAGCCTTTATTGTCTCGAGTGCCTTGTTCCTGTTTTTATAACTGTATGTATAATTACACCATCTGTATGTAGTTACCTGAACTTGTACTCTGTATATCCCTTTCCCCTTCTCCCAGGACGTACCGTGAGACGAGCATTAAGTTGCTCAGTGTATCTTTCCTGGTGAAACAATTCAGTAAATAAATCTGTCAGACACTTGGTCATCTAGATGTAAATCTTTTACACCTCCAGGATGAACACTGCGGTTCCAGGGTCCTTCAGCAGATATAGGTGTCAGATAGTGGAGACCATATTGATTATTACAGACTCACATCCCAAGTTTTCCAATTTGATTGAGGGCTGCTAGCCCCAAACATTAATTAAAGACTATTTACTATGTTTGGCACCACATGTGTGGATTTAGAAACACAGAGGCACAGACAGTGACGGCAGAAAAAGACCAAAGGTCCAGCCAGTCGGCCCGAGTTCCCTATTTAGCTCCGTTTATTAGCTCCATTTACAGAAAATATGAAAAAAGTTTATACCTTCTAGTTTAGCCTCTCAGGAAAGTGTTGCTGAAGAGGAATGCAGTGATCTGTAGAACTGGAGGTGAAGATCTTCATACAACTATGAGTCAGAAAAGTAATGATGCTGTTCTTGCTATGAATGCCTAAGTACCTGAGATGGAATGGTACTTTTCAGGTCTGTCTAGAACATTAACCCCCAAATACAAGGCAGGCAGGATAGAGCCATTTGGAAGCAGCTGAACAGTTATTTATACCCCTGAGAGAACAGACCCCTGTCCACTATAACTAGGGGATGAATCATACATGCTACTTGTAAGTCAAAATGTCCGTTTAGCCAAAGAACATATGCTAGTCTCTTTCTATCCAAAACCTCCCTTTCTGCAGGCAAGGTTATTTATGTACAGCCTGTTTGACATTCATGAACTAATTCTGAGTCATCTAGTACTAAACGTTTAACTACTGTCAGCCAAGGTTATTATTCTGAAAGAAGTGCAGGATTTTAATTCACGGTGCTGTTCTTCATTGTGATCTGCCCCCTGCCCACATGGCTTGCACTGCCCAAGTTACCATATGGGAGCCAAGGCATTAAACATTAAATGATTTTTCAGGTGAAAAGGCCCACAGTAAACATATGTGCCCTCTTACAAAACATAATCACAGCATACAGCACTCTAAGACAAAACTGCCTGAGGCATCAACGTTTTTAAATCATGTGAAGGCAATGGTATGAACCGTCATAAAAGAAAAAAATACATTTTTGGTAAATCTCTTTAAAAATTAATATCAACACCACTATACACAGAGCAATTATGTGACTGTTTTTTTTTTGTTATTCTTGGAGCAACGCATCGTCTTTGAAAAATAACTCTATTTTTAAAAGAGTTTTGCCACTGGAACAGAAAGAGAGTAAACCCCTTATGAAAATAAGATCCCTGTTTCTTTTTCCTTTAATCTCTAGTTATTTCTTCCTGAGAAATATATGCCACTGCGCAGGCCATGTTATTATGTGATGTGTTTACGTATGAAACTATTTATGTGAACAATGACAAGAAAAGGGTCATGTTTTTTCATCTTGTTTATTCCTCTTTCACTGGTGCTGCCCACCCAGAGTGGGATAAATCAGTTTCTAGGGACATGGATATGTTGTTCATCCACACTCATTGGCAGGTATCCTTGCCGCTTTAAATCTTGCCGGAAGGTCTTCAAGCTTGCTCCTCCCACCCACCCGGGTGGTATAACTCTCGGCTCCGCCCCATGACGCCAGATCTTCCTTACCGCTTGGAAGCTCAGGTTCCTCCTTAACGCTCCAAGGCTTTGTGACTGGTTCCTATTTCTCCGCTTTATGGATTTAAAATAAATTTTGCAAAGACTTGAGTCTTCTATCCTCGCGGCCGCGATGGACAAACGACTCCGGATTTCGGAGATGCCCATGCGGCAGAAGATGTCTCTGACGGATCCACACTCCACGTGTGTCTACTGAGTTAGGCCTTGAGCACGACCCGCAGGCTTCATGACCTGTGCTCATCTTTCTCGGCCCACGCCTCTAAGCCCTGCATGTCTCGATTGCAACTGGGCCGCCGCGAGAAGCGCTTCTCCGTGAAGTCCAAGGAGGCCCGTTTGGGTGTCACAAGGGCGTCGGGCGGATCAGCTCGAGCGGATGGTCGCCTCAAGAGGAGGCGGCGCTGGGCAGATTCTTTCCTTGGCCGCGGTGATTTATCCCGGCCTCTCTAGGTTCTTCCTGACACGGCTTCTTTTTATGAGCTTTGTCTGTCCTCCACTAAAGGAGAAGGGCTCGTGCCTGCTGGACCTTATTCTCGGTCCAAAAGAGGGACAGGGGTAAGTCCTCCGTCGACGCTCTTGGGAGCGGGAAAGGTCCTTTCCCGGTCACGACCGGGTCGGGTTGCCCATCGCTCGGCTTCGCCACTGGCCTCACGGTGTCCCCGCCAGGTCAGTTGACCGAGACTCTCCACGTGAAGCTCAGATTTTCTCGACCCATTGGACGGGCTGTCGCTAGCAGCCGAGATCCCTCTCCGGTTCCCCGGGAGGAGCTGAGGATCCCGTGGCTCGCCCTGTGCCTCCGTTCCGAGCCTTCGGATGGACCATCCGAGCCGGAGGGAGTGCCGGTTCCGCCGACACCTCCTCGCGACCGACCTCGGAAATTCCGGGACTCTCGGTCCGGTCTGGACCTTCATCGTCCAGCCGATCCCAATCGGCATAGGCGGTCTCGCCCCGGCATCATGTAAGCGAAGGCGGTCATTGCCCTCGCCCTCCCTCCTCAGATGAGAGGGGAGGTCAGCAGAATTACGGGCCGACTGCACGAGGACCTTATGTTGCAACAGTTTCTCCTGGCCGGGAATAAGCCGACTCCCATCGCCTTCCCCGCCATTAAGTGGCTGTCACCGAACGGCCGACACAACCCCACTTATCCGAGGAGCTCATACCCAGGCCGGTTGTCTCGGCCAAACCAGCTGCTCCACCGATCATGTGGAACCTCCGCCTCCACAGCCACCAATCTGGGGCCCCACCAAGGATTCTCGGTCGGCCAAGGGTCTCACCCCATCGGCTGTCAGTTACCCTCACTCCCGACCGACCTCGGCAGGTGAAGGGTGGCCCAGGCCAGAGGCAGTTTCTTCGAGGACTCTTCCCAGTCCAAGATGATTCCTCCTTTTTCTCCAAGCGACTGGACTTGGAGTCTTCAGGAGGTCAGTCAATGGACGATAGCCCGTCGTCCTTCCTAGGACTGCTTCGGCTCATCTCAAAGTCTACCGGGATGGAGCTCGAACCCGTTTCCAAACGGGCCAGGTATCCCCTCACGGAGATTCTGGACCGAGGGGATTCTCCGACGGAGGCCTTTCCGGTGGCCGAGGCCATAGTGGGTCCGGCACTGGAGCTTTGGCAGCGCCCTGCTTCCTGCCCTGCGCCTTCCGCCAGGATGGCCAGGAAGTATGCGGTCCCTACCGGTTCCTTGTCCGTTTTTCGAACACCTCTGCTGAGGGGTTGGAGCCATCGACAGCGCCGCCGCGCAACGCTTGTGGATGTGGACAAACCTCCTGACAAGGAGTCCAAGAATTGGACTATGTCGGGCTTAAAAGTCTACGCTATGCCCTCTCGGCTTCGCCAGGCCAGTTCGCGGCCCTCATGGCACATTTTCTCATGCCCTGTTGGGCTCCTGGATGAGGTCATCCTCATCTTCCCGCCGATCTGCAGACTACGGTTAAGCAGGTGCGGACCAGGGCAGGGCAGTGGCCAAACAGAGCTCCAGACTGCTTTGGATATAGGGGACTCATGTGCCAGATCGGTGGCGGCCGAGTGGCTATGGCGTCATGGTTTGGCTGAGGATATCCACCTTCTTCTGGATACCCAGCACAAGTTGGGCGGATGTTCCTTTTGGGACTGACCTTCGGCCCTGGGGTGGAAGGTCACCTGCAGAGGATCGAGAAGTCCAATGCCACCTTGACTCGGCCCTTCCCTACAGAAGGACAAAGGCCGCAACCACAGCCTAAGCCCTTTCGTCCTTCTGTGCCCCGCGCGCCCAGCCCAGTAACGCCAGGGGCCAGCAGGCTCGGCCTTGGCATCCCAAACCCAAGCCGCCGGTTCCTCTAACAGGAGGCAGGAGGAAGGGCCCAGGAGGTCCTCGGCCGTCCCCTCCTCCAAGCCTGCCCAGTGACGGGCTGAGGGGTGTCGCCCATCCCTGCGCCACCTACCCCTGTCCCCTGGGGACGGCCCGCACTTCCTGCCCGCCTGGTCCGCTGTTACCACGGACAGGTGGGTCTTGAGGTGGGGAAGAGGCCTGCCTCTGGAATTCGAGCAGGCACCACCCTTCAGAGCCGCCCTCGGGGCTTCGGGATCCCAGCTCACTGATGCTCTCTCAGAGCCGACATCGCCTCCTCCTCCAGAAGGAGGTGGAAGAGAGGTGGTGGACCTCCTTCAGACCCAGGGTTTGTGTCCAGGTACTTCCTGGTTCGAACGGACGGGGTTGGCGCCCATTCTACCCACACGACCTAAACAAGTTCCTAGTCTCGAACCTTCAGGATGGTCACTCTGGCTCAGATAATACCATCCTTGGAACGCGGGCGTGGTTCTGCTTCCTGACTTGCAGGACGCTGCTTTTTTCACGTCCCTATCCGTCCGTCTCACCAGAGATTCCTTCGCTTCCGAGCGGAAGGATCCCTCTTCGAGTTCCAAGCCATGCCCTTCGGCTTGTCTCCAGCTCCCAGGGTCTTCACCAAATGCATGGCAGTGGTGACTGCATTCCTGCGGCGCCGAGGGGTCCGGGTGTACCCTTACCTGGACGACTGGCTGATAGCAGCTCCTCCAGGAAGGAGGCGGAGGGTCCAGAGATGTGGCCTCCAGGTCTGTTTCCTCAACTGGGCCTCCTTATCAACGAGGCCAAGTCGAACTCGAGTCAAGCAGGTGATTCTATTCATCGGGGCAGCCTCGACTCTCTTCGAGCCAGAGCGGCTCCCGGTGACAGGGCCGAGGTTCTTTCTCCTTGCCCGATCATTTCTGGTTGGGCACTGCGCCCTGCCCGGGACTTCCTGGCGCCTCCTGGGTCTCATGGCGGCCCTGCACCAGCGTGGTCCGTTGGGCCCGCTGGAACATGCGTCCCTTCAGTGGGACTGGCCAGCCAGTGGTCACAACGCTACATCCTTGACCAGCTTGTGTCGGTGACATGGGGATGTGGAACGCCCAGTGGTGGACCGCTCCAGATCATTTGCAGGAGGGCATCCTGCCTGGTCCGCCCTGAGCCGACGGCCTCTATCGACCGATGCCTCTCTGATGGCTGGGGTGCCCATCTGGGGAACACCGGCCTCATGGCCTCTGGTCCCCGCTGGAGTCCCATGCCACACTGAACCTGCTGGAGCTCCGAGCGGTCCGTACGGGCCCTCACCGGCTTTGTCCGCTCCTCCGGGGCCAGTGGTCCGGTCCAGACGGACAATACTACCTACCATGTACTATCTAAACCTCCAGGGCGGGACGCGCCCATGCTTCTATGCAAGGAAGCTCTCCGCATTTGGTCACCTGCGCAGCCTGGAGGCGGATCTCCTAGCCATTCACGTGGCAGGAGCTCCAACACCCTGGCCGATGCCCTGAGCCGGATAGGGCTGCATCCCACGAGTGGTCTCTCCTGCCGGAGGTAGTACAGCATCTGTTCTCCCTTTGGGGCACACCTCAGGTGGACCTGTTTGCCTCCCATGGAGAACGCTGGCTGAGTCTGTTCCATGCCCGCCTCAGCAGGGCTCGCTGCAGGGGATGCCTTCTCGAGGCAATGGACCCCGGCCCTTTTACGCCTTTTCCCCATTTCCTTGATCCACAAGGTGCTTCTCAAGGCGAGGGAGGGACAAGGCGAGGGTGATTCTGATAGCCCCAGACTGGCCTCGCCAGTTCTGGTACCCAGATCTCCTCAGTCTCAGCTCCAGGACTCAGCGGCAGCTTCCAGCTCGCCTCGACCTGCCTCAGTCAGTCAGGGAAGGTGTTCCATCCGGACCTTCAATCCCTGCACCTGACGGCCTGGTTCCTGAGCTGCTAGAGTTCCAGGCCTTGGGTCTTTCCGGCAAGGTCCTCAATGTAGTTGGGCGGTCCGTATGAGTCGACCAGAAATGTTATGCCTTCAAATGGAAAAGGTTTCCATTTGGTGTCAGGGCAAGGGCTTGGACCCTTCCTCCTGTTCCTGGCAAGCATCTTGGACTATTTATGGTCCTTCTAGTCAAGGGCTTAGGTCGGCGACCCTAAGGGTGCACCTGGCAGCCATCTCTGCCTCCGGGCGCGGGCCGGAAGCAGTCGATGGCGCAGGAGAAGGTGGTCTGGCGCTTTCAAAGGCCTTGATCACATTTCCTCAGTGAGGGAACCCCCACCTCCGTGGGATCTACTGCTGGTACTGGCAAAGCTCATGGGCAAGCCATTCGAACCTATGCACAGGTGTGCTCTCTCTCACCTGTCGTGGAAGACACACTTCTTCTTGGTGGCTGTCACGTCAGCCAGAAGGATGGGAGAGTCAGGCGCCTTCCATCGAGTCTCTTACCTGGTCTTCCACAGGGACAAGGTTGTCCTGCGCCCCACCGAAATTCCTTCCAAGGTGGTGTTGGAGTTTCACCTAACCAGGTGTTGACTCTGCCGTGTTCTACCCCAATCACACTCGGAGGTCGAATATAGGCTCCATACTCTGGACCCTAGAAGGGCGCCGCTTATTATAAGGAGTGCACGGTTGAAATTGGGAGAGGTTCGTATAGCTGTTTGTCACCCACGCTGAAGCCGCATCTGGCAGACCTGCAGCCATGCGGACGATAAGCAGGTGGGTAACCTCCTGCATAGATCTCTGCTATAAGTTGGCGGGCATGGAGCCTCCCAGAGGGATAAGAGCTCATTCTACCCGCCATACTGCTGCAACGGTGGCTGCTTCCAGGGACGTCCCTATCCAGGAAATCTGCAGGGCTGCTACCTGGAAGTCAGCAAACACCTTCATTACCCACTACCACATCGACCTTGAGTCACGCCGGGATGCTGGTTTTGGGGCCTCGGTTCTCCACTCTCTCTTTCCCAAGTAAGTATTGGGGGTGTCGTCTTGCCTCCCTCCTCCCGGAGAACTGCTAGGAGTCTGCCAATGAGTGTGGATGAACAACATATCCATGTCCCTAGAAATACAGGTTACTCACCTGTAACAGGAGTTCTAGGAATGGTATTGTTGTTCATCCACGACTTCTCGACTTCCCGGCTCGATGCACAACCTGGGCTTCCAGCGGGCAGATCTGGCGTGGGCGGGCGAGAGTTATACCACCCGGGTGGGTGGGAGGAGCAAGCTTGAAGACCTTCCGGCAAGATTTAAAGCGGCAAGGATACCTGCCAATGAGTGTGGATGAACAACATATACCATTCCTAGAACTCCTGTTACAGGTGAGTAACCTGTATTTATGAGCTGGTGGTCAGTTTGGCCACTAGCTTTTAAAAACTGGTAGCCAAATCAATATTTTTAATGGCCATCACTTTTAAAGACTTAAAAATAACCTCCATGGAGAGATAGCCAGATGTCAGGTAACTTTGGAATTCTGGTAGCAAAACTTTTTTTTAGTAGCAGTTAGCCACTGGGCTACCTGATTTGTCCTACCTTGTGCCTATATCTGCCCTAGCTCCTCCCAGTCCTATCCTTCCCTTCCATTCTCTGGTGCTTACCGCCTGCCTCCAGGGAACCCACAGTGCTGCTTCTTGCCTGTTGGATTCATGGTTGGGGTGTTTGTGAAGCAGCTTACTCCAGGGCGTTTCTCCATGGTCTCTCCCACCCACTGGATGCTGACAGCTTGGGAGTTATAAAACACTTGCACTCTGACGTCAATCAGCATCATCCTTTCCCCCTGCCTCTCCTACTGCACCACCAGCTAGGATCGCCCAGGTAGCATTAGTGCAGCAGAGCTGTCAGCCCTTCCACCCCAGACGAGAACATCCTCCATCCCCCAATGCGGGTCATCAGTGTCACAAGTATTAAAAACTACCAGTGTTTTGATGGGTCAAGTTTGTGTATTTGCTTGTATTTTATATATAGTGAATTTTCCTGGCCAGTGCTGCCTCAGGAATATACCCTGTAGAGGGATGTGCACTGATCAGGCCAGGGACACCACCCCAACCCCCGACACTCATCTTATCAGCCCGCTGTCCCCCATAGTTTGCTCCCATGGCAGGAGCTCAAGGGAGGGCCATACTCACACCCCTGTTGATTCAACAGGATCCAGTGGTGGGCAGACAGCTCATGGTTCGGTGGTTGGAGACCCACAGGCTGTCACCCTAACAGCACTGGGGTTTTTAACACACCTATATATGTCCACCCTTCTTCCACGGTGCTGGGGTAGACTCACTTGGCTTTAAGTAGCCACAGTGTGCAGTAGGTTGATGTTCGTCCTCACAGAGGAGCAAGCTTCCTAGTCCACTGCAAGAGGCCACAGCAGCCCTGGAGACAGGTGCCTCTCTCCCCAGACTGGCTCATGCTGCACTCGTCAGCACTCCCCAACCCTGGGCCACTCATGATCCAGGCTCCCAAGTTTGTTCCCAAACACAGTTATCAGGGACCCCCAAGGCTGTCTCTCTAAGGGATTGTAGTTGTTTTGAAAGCTATCTGAAACTGTTTAGCAGAATGTTCTCTGCAGTTAACCAGGCATGCGTGATTGCCAAAAAGGCCAGTTTAGGAATGCTATCTTCTGGGGTCGCAAACCTACTCTCACCATCCCTAAAACCATGAAGTACCAGAAACTCGGACTCCCAGCTCTGTCGCACTCCTCGGTTCTGCTCCTGCCTTGGTCAACGAGCATTTGCCTACAAAGCCCCTCACTGGATCGACACTCTTCCAACTAACACAACCAGTGCACCTAATCTGGGCTCTTTCAAGCGCCAGCTTCTGCTATATTTAGCCACATCGGCATCCTATGATTGCTATCCCTAGGTTCCTCTTACCGAATCTGTGGTCTCCTAAGCCTGCCAATACTGTCCTATGGCTCTCATCTTCCCATCCTGGCACTTCAGCCTACCACGCTATGTCCTTTGCCTCTCCCCACCACCTACTTAGCACTTATGGCACAATCCACTAGTCACTGTCTCACCCAACCCCCTTTATTAATTATTAATGCCTCCACCCTCCCCTTCTCCTCCCTGCCCCTCCTCATTTCTATCCCTCCATCCTGTCCTCTTCTCTCCTTCTCCCCATCACCACACCCTCCCATGGCCCCTCTGCTTTCCCTGCCTCCACCCCATCACCACACCCTCCCATGGCCCTCTGCTTTCCCTGCCTCCACCCCCATCACCACACCCTCCCATGGCCCCTCTGCTTTCCCTGCCCTCCACCCCCATCACCACACCCTTGGCCTCTCCTCTCCCCACCACCACACATACCCTCGGCCCTCCTTGCTCCTTAGCTACCTTGACCCATGGCTTCTCCCAATCCTTCACCTGACTTCTCTTCCTTCACCACAACCACTTTTCAGCCTGCCCCGCCCTCCCTCCACACACTCCTCCTATAAGCTGCCACCCCCCTGTTTGAAGCTTATCATGGTTCATTGCCTACCGATTGTAGTTTTCCCCTTGTCTGTGTTGTAAATTCATTGTATGCTATTATATGATTGTCAAATTGACATTGGCATACCTTGTTCTGTGCCTACCTACTTGTTTGTTCCCTGTTGTACATTGCTCCTAACCTTAGTACCCCAGGAACGTGTACGCCTGCTGACATCTGCATCGTACATATTCACCACTGGTGATTGTCTCCTGATCTGTCATCTAATGACATGGAACCTATGTGAAGAGCTTCTGCTCAAAGGTATTAATTCCAAGATTTCAATAAATAAATAGAATAAATAAGCATTGGAACGTTGGTAGATTTCACATCCTGTATCTTGTCCTCTTGCTTGTGATGCTCTTCTCTTGCAGTTAAGAATTACAGGTCTCTGTGTTATGAGTGTTTCAAGAAGGTCGCCTCGTGGTCTAGCTGCAGCACATCGCACTGCTGCATGAGTGGCCCACATTGGCGCCATTCCTTTGCATATCATGAAAAGTCCCCTCCTATCCATACCTGCTCACTAGTGAAATCTCTTCGGCTTACCCTACCCCAGATAAATTAAGTACATGGCTCCATATTAGACCTGTTGTGAGTGTGTGTGTCTGGGTGGTGTGAACATTCTGCCTGCAGAATTATGTAGAATTGTAAAATCTTCTGTTCCATGGTAAACATTATGTACGTACTGTACTGAGGGGGAGTGAATACTCTGCAAGCAGAGTTGAGCACAGTTTTGAATTCTTGTATTCGATGTTAAACTTTACATCTGTTGAATGTGGGGAAGAAGGAAGGAAAGAAAAGTCAGTGCTCTCAAAGACATTCCTGTGGTTTTGATATAGAGGATGTAATAGTTCTGTGTACGTCTTGCAGAAATATTTAATATATATTTTTATTGTAGTTTTGCCATCATAGTTACAAAGATAATACAGATTGTGCCACCATCACAAATTAAGCTTTCATGTACATTACACAAACGTCCAGGTTAGGATATGCATACATTCCATTGGTATTATAATTTGCTTGCTCGCCTTACGAAACATACCTATTAGTATTTCAAAAAAAACATTTATACTGTCCCGCCCCTTCATTCACCTGTGCAGTGTCATCTCACTATTATTACTAAAGATGACAAGATAACTTCAGCAGACAGCTTGAGAAAATTAATCAGCAGCCTTCTGTAGAACAATAAAAAACAACAGGCAACAGAAAACATAAAAACAAAAAGGAAATAGATTCTGAAATATAGTAAGCATTCTGGGGATCTTATCAAAAAATAAGATGTTATTGGAAAAAAAAAAAAAACACATGTATTGGAACAAGGGATTGGGGAACCTGTTCGTAGAAATCACATCTGTAACACAAATACTCTACTGCCACGTGCACATACCTATTGCGTTTGGGACTATTTTATTAATTGGTGGATGCATCACATCATATTTATTGCATTTTAAATAAAAAAATATTTAACGGCAATGTATTTTTTTGTGTTATAGTGTTTTTCACAGGTGGGTCCATTTATTTTAGAATTGCAGTAAGGCACTCCAGGATGCAGGGCAATGTGGAATTTACCCATTTTTGTGTGGTTTAAGGCACTCCGCTACACTTCAAGCCACACCTTACATGGCATGGGTAAATCCCACAATGATCCACACCCTGTTGCAGGGAAAATTTAATAAGCAAATGTGTCTGTAGCAATTGCAGCCTTACAAAATTTAATATGAGTAGCAGTAGGAAGAATATGTGTGGTGTTTGCAGGTAACCTTGTGTAAAGCAGCTGCACAACCACTTTTGGGTGAAGTCAGATGTGTAGCAAGAGACTGTTATACAGTAACAATTTTGTGTAGCCATTGGTGAAAAATTGTGTATTATTTTTTTGCTATCCTATACCAGGTAAAATATTCCGTACCCTGTCAACTATTCTCTGTGACTTGGACATTTCATTTTTATTGTTTATACTGGAAAGCCATGTGAGCAAAATTGTGGTGAGATTAATGTGAGCCCCATGCATGTTTTTTGGTTGTTTGCTGCCGTTGGCCCCCTTTTTGGCAATCTAATCGTACTGAGATTTCTAATATTTTTTAATTTTTAGCTTGCATTTTTCTCCTAATGACTAGCCACTGTGGATAAATACTTATTTTCTGTCCTAATCCTTCTATTGAAAACAGTGATTACGAAGCTTTGGCTGCAACAGATTTCTCCTACGCTTGATAACAGGCTGCTGACAGTCAATGATATTTATAATACTAAACAGATCCTTTTTATTGCGGGGCACTTACTTCTCAGCATGAGACTACAGTCGTAGACAAAAAGAACTCCCAGTACATCTAGATACTGTATATCAAAGGAAATCCACATTCATTTCAGTGGTATTTCTTGTGATATATCCAGAGTTATGCAATAGGCGTTACATAAATGCTAACACAGAAACATAGATTTTGACAGCAGATAAGGACCGCTTGGCCCCCCCGGTCTGCCCATTTCCCTACTTATTGAATAAGCTGCAGATCCTAGTTAACCAACAGCCTAGTTCTTCCTACCCCCTACCAGAATTGCCTTATGTCTGTCCAATGCATTCTTAAATTCCCCCACTGATTTTGACCCCACAACCTCCTCAGGAAGGCTGTTCCATGTGTCCACCACCCTCTCTGTGAAAAATACCTCACATTGCCCTTGAGCCGTTCCCCCCATCTTCAAAGTTTGCCCCTTGTTCTTGCACATCTCTTTTCTAAAGATGCTACCCTCCTGGACTTTGTTGATTCCCTTGAGGTACTTGAAAGTTTCCATCATGTCCCCCTTCCTCGAGGGTATACATATTAAGCTCCTTTAGTCTCTCTTCATATGGTTTCTGTTGCACACCCTGCACCATTTTAGTTGCCCTCCTCTGGACAGCCTCCATCCTGTCTATGTCCTTGCGGAGATGGGGTCTCCAGAACTGCACGCAATACTCCAGATAGGGTCTCTCCAACTGTCTGTACAGAGGGATAAAAACTTCCTATTTTCTACTGGTGATGCCTCTTCCTGTACATCCCAGTATCCCCCAGCCCTCCTTACATGATATGTGATAAATCTGTGTATCTGAGCTACTATATATATAAATGTGAAATCTCACATTTATACACATAGTAGACATGCCATCACAGATTTATGCACATAATAGACACGTCATACCATAGCCATGCCTCCTGCACTCCCGCCTGCCCACCGGCACTACTTTCTCACATTTACCAGCATACCGCTTGATACACCCCTGTTCCCTGCTACACTGGCAGAAAAGAAGCGTTACATTTTTTTCACTCTGCCTCTCTCTATAAAATCCTTTCACCATATTATAAATTAAAATGCATCCCACCCACCACATTTAACCTGCATGCTACACATCTGGTCTGGTTACCCGCCTGCCAGCCCCCGCCCATCCCCATGGCTTGTACAGCCTCACTCTGCCGCTCCAGTATCTTATAAATGACCCTCTTTCTCAAGATCGTCACAAACGGACACAGACCAGCACCTCTCTGCATAACTTGAAATCTCCCTCTTGCTTCACACACTCTGATTGCCACCGCTCTCTGTAAGCTGCTCCGGATTCAACCGTACAGTCTGACTGCCACCGCTCTCACTGAAGATTCACCCGCTCCTTCCAATTTAAGATTAAAAAAAAAAAGCCTAACTCACTGATGACAGCACCCTGGCAGACACAGTTGATAGCAGCAATAAAAACATTGGGTTCGACTCGCTTGCTGTAACAGGTCACCATCTTAACTACAGTTAAAAAAAACACACACACAAGAACTCAGCCAATTGGCTGCAGTGCAGGGCATCACCATTACATGTAGCAAATGTCCTTTGACCTTGGGAAATGGTCTGTATAATCGAGGTGGGTCCCCGAGGTGCATAAATCTGTTTTTAGTTTGTTTCTGAGGACCCCTTCATTCTTCCAAAAAAATAGAACAGTCTTAGGAATTAAATCCAAAATATATTTTCTGTATTGCCCTGACGTTTTGCTTCTTATTTTGAAGCTTTTTCAAAGGACTTCCATATCTGTAAGTTAATTAGATATAATATACAAATATTTTGGGCCACATATTCAAAAGTGGCAGGCTGCATCGCACATGTGCCTGTTACGCGCATCTCAACTTTGTGGGCACAAAAATATGGTATATTCAGAAGGTGCGCTGTAAAATGCGATCATGCAAGTGCGGCTGAGTATCCTGAACATGCGCGATCACACAGTGGGAGATGCGTGGCAGGTGCCCAGACCCCAGTGCAGAGCATATGGAAGTGCATGATGCAAAACCACTTGTGCGGCATGCAGATTTGCAATATTCAGCCAGGATATGCAGATGACCTCATTGCTCAGTCAGCACCCAAACAGCACATTTGCATCTCATTACTGGAATGTATGCAGGTCATTTGCATACCATTGGCATACACAGGCCCACCATTTCAAGGCAGCACCACCACTCCACAAGGGTGACCTGGAGGTACTGCAGCCTAGCAGGCAGGTGAGAATGCATAGTTGTATGTGGGTGGACTGCATTGGCCTGAGTACAGTGCTACATACCCCCCAACTGTTTAGAACCCAAGTGTGTGACAACTGGTTAGAATGTGTGGCACAGCATCACACATGACATTGCAAGCTCAGAAGACTGGAAATAAGTGCACTAATGTTGCTAATTGAGGCAGTATAGCGCAGTGGTTTAAGGCTCTGAGCTGCAAATCTGGTGACATCCAGCATACCAGACCTGGGGTTTGAATCCCACAGCTTCCTCTTGCATACTGTGTGACCCTGAGCAAGTCACTTAACCTCCTTGTGCTCCCAGGTCGCACCTGTAAAAAAAGCTTTCAGCTTAGTATGCTACTCCTGGGTAAACAACTAAAAAAAATAATGTGTGCCGATAACCAGGCATCTCATAGTATCATACAATGCTGCATAACAGTCTCAGTGGTCAAGGTGTACTGTCACCCACTCTATGTGGGTCATAGGGTGTCTGAGAGATAAGATGAGTGCTGTACCCCATCCTGTGTGACAGTTGAGGGGTTTGCAGTACTATGACATTGGAAGGGTCCAGAGTCCTTGGGGCATGCCCCTGCTGCCTCCAGACTGCAGGTGGTGCCACCCCTGGCCCCACACTGCTCACAGCTGTGCACTGACCACCACCAGTACACCACACTGACCCAAACCCAGGGCCCATGTAGCATTGTCACACTGCATGGAGACATCGGTGACATGTATGTGGTTACTGGTGGCATGGGTCCGGCACAGGCTTGCTGTGTGCACCTGTGGTGTGCCACTATGGGTGTGTGCCACTGGGCTGTCTCTGACCCATGCCATGCTGCCACCATCACTGCCATGCATCCTGCTCACTGTTGTCCTAGATGCCTCCATGAGCGCATACCTCCACAGGGTGACACTCTTGACGGCCACATGGGTGAATGCCATGGCACCTGGTACATGTGCCACATTGTAGCTGTCTGCCCTGGTGGTGTGCTGGGGGCCACCAGAGTGGCATGTGGCAGCTGGGTGTCCCCAACCTGGGTGTGGTGAGGGGGGTGGCTGACTCGGTGGTGCTGGTGGTGCCACCGGCCGGCACCTGGCAGTTGCCTGGTGGACAGACACTGCGAGGCAGTGGCTTTGGGTACTACCATCCTAGCATGACTGCTGTGTGTGGGTGCCTGAAGCACCTCCTGGTGCACCTTCATGGGCTGTCTTAGGGTCGTCTGTCTGCAGCCTGCCTGTGGGTGGCTGACCAATTTAGGCCATCCCTTTTCACACCTAACTTTGCACAGCGCATTTTTGTGGTGCGTGGCACATTTTGGCTGAATATGCACTTGCGCAGCATATTCAGGTGCCCATCCCCTTTTTTCTGCAATTCATACATTATGTCTGCATGATTGTGTATTCAGAGATGCGCGACCTATCACTCCCCTTCAAATATTGCGCTTCCACGCATTTTCTGGGATGTGCCGCACTTTGGAATATGTGGGCCTTAGTTTTTCAACATATTCACTTTTTATTACTAGTTTAACTTGGATAAAATATAAGAAATGACCCTGTAATTGCTGTACATTTCGTAATTTACTTTCGGCCATTTCTGTTTCCTTTATATCCGCCTATAAATCATTTTTAACAAAATACACAAGTAAAGGGAAAATATTTATAACTTTAAATCAATCACCACTTAATTTAATCAATATTCTATTTTTTGAACACTGCCAATATGGCCTGACCTTCAGAAATAGTTGAAAGTAAATTCTGAAATGTACAGCAATTACAGGGTAATTTCTTATATTTTATCCGCATTAACAAACCAATAATTAAAAAAGTGAATATGTTTAAAAACAAAAATATTTATATATTGTATCTAATTAACTTACAGATATGGAAGCCCTTAGAAAAAGCTTTCAAATAAGAAGCAAAATGTCAGGGCAATACAGAAAAAAAAAGACATTTTGGATTGAATTCCTAAGACTGTTCTCATTTTTTGGAAAGAATGAAGGGGTCCTCAAAAACAAACTAAAAATGTCATCACTACACATCATGCCGACACATCCATGGCAACTGAAACGCAGATCTACTACTTTGTCAATAGTCCCACAAACTATACAAAATAAAAAACTAAACTAGCTCCTAGCCTATTGCATAAATGGAACATCACGGGGAGCTTAGTGATACCACATTATCAGTACTCGTACTGCATGACCTCGGCCACCTCACTTATGACTTATGCCACTCGTGACGTTACCCAAGATCAAACAACACTCGTATAGATAAATCATGTATCACACAGCTCCCCCTGCATATCCCTTATTTATACAATGTAGGTGAGAATGAAACCTTACAGATAAATTATTTATTTCTATGGCCTGATGGAGACCTAAATCCTTTTCTGTGGGTCAGCTCCGTTTGTCATCATTTTAGGTTGGTAACAAAGAAGCTTTTAAACAATGGGAGAGCAGCTTGAACAATGCCTGGTGACATCACAATGACCTTTGCTGCACTGAAATCAAACAGAAACAATTACATCTTTATTAAGAGAGCTAATCTGAGAGCCCTAGAGTTTAAAATGCATTATGTAAATTGGACACACAATGGCCTCACTCAGAATAGAAAAATGAACACCGACGTGTGAAGAATGTGCTGGTTCCCTCACCCCTAGTGGGTGCCATGCGAATGAAGCTGTAATGCCGTGCTGATATCACAGCACCTGTGAAGAGTGTGAATCAGTGAGTTCTTTAGGCTTAGGTGTGTTCTTTTTTTAAATAATAGAAGTGATAGCATATCTTTAAGCTTACCTTGTTTTCTGAGGGATCATCTTAACATATGGAAAGCAGAAACTGTAACAGAGTCTCTGTGAGTGACTGTTTCTTCACCCTGATTGATCACTTTGTCAGACCGCATGCTGGTAATGAGCACAACTGCAACTGCATCTCCACTCAAACTGAACGTTGAAGTCGTTGGAACGTTCTGTGAAAAGTTGTTCTTACTGTATGTTAAGGACATCTTTTAGGAACCATGCAAAAACATGCTAACCATATACTACATAGAGAATAATGCATAGGCGACTAAGTGTTCCTATTTGTTTTTATACACCCAAGGTGTCTGATGACCCAGCAAAGCTTGAGAGGTTTATGAGATCATCGCACATCGAGGGTGTGTAAAAAAAAAAATCCATTACTAGTGCAGGAAGTTTACAGCATCTACAATGACAAAACGAAGGTTTTGGTGGCTCCTTTTTTTTAACTCACAAAACTGCCGAGATTCAAGCTGTCATTACGAGGACATCATTCTTAGTAAGTGAAAAGTCTTGAAAAGTCCACAAACTGTAACTTGAATTGAGTAAAATATTTTTGAACACTGTTTTTGATTTTGCCATTTTCCAATACTAAAACCGCTGTTGCTAAGATCCGGGTTAGTTTCCAAGGAGACAGCGACCAGGAGCCGGGGTCAGAAGCTGTGAAAACATAACTAAATAAATAAAAAAGGTGAAGGGAGCGAGTGTAAGTTTTGTCTTTTCTGGAGTTCAAGTTACAGTTTATTGAGTTTTCAGGACTTTTCACTTACTCAGAGTGATATCCAGGTAATGATTTTTTTTTTTAACAGGTCACGGTTTTATCGATGACATGGACACTAGGAGGGGACATGCATTCAGTAGGTGAAGGGTCAGAGCACTGTGAGACTGGTGTGTGGCTGTGACAGTGAATCGCCTTTCACTGACCATCTCCAGACCGCAGATTCACGCTTGCTAGGGACTCACTGAAACAAAATTGGTCAGAAAACACTGCAATAACTGGGTATGCTGTCATACCTGGTTACTATGGTGTTTGAAAGTAGATATCAAACGATGTGTCAAAAGGGGTTACCAGTAATTGTATGACCTTTTTCATGACTTGTGAGGGTGCAGAACTTTCATAACTCAATCATGACTCTGCAGCTTATGGTCCTGTCCCCGCCCCCCCACCACCCAAAGATAAATTGGATATTCAGAGTCAGGCTATTGTGTATCCAATGTATATCTAGATATATACTGAGACATCTCTTCCTACTACTGTACTTGGTTTTGATGGGTTGTGTATATTGGGTTAGTGGCTTTGTCCCTAAAAACTGAGTCCAAGGGCTAAAGCAGGATTTCTGTACGACCTGACTTTTTCTGCTGTCTGGGGTGGGTGGGTGTGTGTGACATTCTGGTATTATTATATATATGTTGTTTTTGTTGATCCCCAGACAACCTCTTTTTGTTTGCTATTGTTTTCCTCCTCTGATTAAAACTGGGTCCAAATCTCTTTAGTTTTGCTCCATTGCTGAACATCTTGTGATGATTGTATTAGGTTTGCATATATTGTCTGAGCTTTCAGTAAATTAAAAGTCTAAAAAAAAATGAATCGTGACTTACCTGTCAAGGAGACAGCTTACTTTTTTCCTGCAAAAGATGGTGTGTTGGTGACAAGGAAGTATTGCCATCTTGGGGGCTTTAGTGTTATTAGTTATATCCTTATAATAACTGGGCTCCATTTTTTTCCATTGGGAAACCAGTTCTAATTCGCTGTTATAATGGCAAACTCGCACCAAATTTCCCCATGAAAAAGATGGGTGCCACAGTTAAGCTCATGCTCTTCACTTATTCATTGTTTGCAGTTAATCTATTTTCCTTCCTACCGCGGTGCAGGCTTAGCCTTCCTCCACCACCACCCCAGCCCCATCACCTGGCATCCCAGGGACTTACCTCCATCCCAGTGCTTTCCCCATCACTTTTTCCCTGTGGTGGAGGTTGACGGTAGGCACCGTACCTCCGACAGATGGATCCGATTCCGTAGAGGGCCCCGTAGCCAGTGCGGTGCCTGCGAGGGGTCAGTGTTGCCCTGCACTGCACCCAGCCATTTTCCTCTGTCTCCTCTGGAGAAGTGGACATGCAGTGCCATTCGGACATGCCCATGCACTCTACTGTGTGTGAGGCATTGATGACTGCCATCCCTTCATTCCCAAGTAGTAGTCTCAAGCCGCCTGCCTCCAAGCTTCCACTAGAGGGCAGACAAGCACCGGTAACAGCAAGCCCCCAGAGGAGAGGCAGTCCTCCAGACACTCAGACCTCCTCTCCTTGGCCCAACCCCGTGACCCAAGTCTGTTACCAAACCCGGGTCACTGGCGTGGGAAAAGGTAAGGCACCCAAGGTGTCTCGGCCCTCTTCACTACTGGGCCGGCATCACTTACTAATTTTAACAATGAAACACAGTTGTGCCCTCACACTCTAACCTGTTGAGACTTTGTAATGCAGTCATTCAACCACTGTATTCTGGTTCCTCATTGCGGAAAAAAGTGAAAGTACCTTTTTTTGCAGCTTTGAATTGTGCCTCAGCCCAATCATGCACTCAATGTAGTGTTAGCACATAACTGTGCCCTCCACTGCCACAACCACTCGTGCTGCAACAATTAAACACAATAAAACTAAATAAAAATGAAAACACACCACCACGAGAGAGAAAGAGACTGAGGTACCGTAATCCGTAATTGTGAGTACAGCAGTACCAAACTGGACAATACTGCAAAACAAAACATTGGGTGGTGTGTAAAACTCAGATTGTATACACCCTCCCCCCGATGTGGATGCTTTGATAAACCTCTCTGGGTTTATTTAGCATCCCACACCTCTTGTGTGTATAAAATTCTTGTTATACACATTACCCCATGTATTGCTGTGTATGTTATTCAACAATGCCAATGTATTTATACTGTATATATGTATATATACATTTTTTTTACTTTGCAATGTAGAATTCTACAGAGAACATTCTCTCCATTTAAAAAAGCAAGATAAGGTTCACCTAGTTCAGAACTGTTGACAGAAGCAGTAAAATCAGCAGTATGTTTGTAGCATTAGCTGAGCCAGCGCAGGTCCTGTAATTTCTTTGCTTCGATCTGCCTTGCTGTCTAAAATACTGAGTGACCTTTTGACTTAGCGGGTGTGCCCTTGTGTTGAAACATTATTAGATTTCATTACAGTGTTTAGTAGAGCCTTGTTCTGTGTAGAATTCCATCCCTTTGAAAATGTTGTTGTACCACAGTTCAAAGGTCATGGAATGTAATTGTACCCTTCTGTGGTACAATAGCATTCTGAAACCTCTAGAGACTGCATAAGTCAGTTTCATTCTGAAAACAAAAGAACCATGATGCGCACACTTGACATAATACTATACACTATAAAAAAACACAGGATGAGCAGCTTTATGCACAATCAGTGTGTTCTGCCACCTCAGGGTTCAGATTCCCACAGACCTCTTGAGCTTCGCTCTCAAGGTCCGAGGGAATCAGAACCCCTCTCTCTGGCAGAACACACTGGTTTGCATAGTTGCCCATCCAGTATTCTCTGTTTTTCAGGACAATGAACACTGAATGCAGTCCATTTTATTTGTTTTGTTTTTTTGTGCCTGTAGGCTTGTTTGAAGCATGAAAAGAGTTCAGATTCATAGGAATAAAATACCATACTCACATTCTTTTTAGCCACAGTTATACAGCATAACTTCATTATCCTAGTGTGCTGGGGGACAGTGCAGTTGTTTGGATAAATAGGGTTTTGGATAAGCGAGAACACTTTAAAATGAAGCCTGTTATGCTGGAAGACATGCCACAGTTTTGGATAATTTATGGGGGGTTTACTGTTGTGTTTATTATGGTGCCATACACTCGCCTGTAAAGACATTCCATCAGAAAACTTTCTCATCCGTGATGACCAAGGAAAACTTTTTGCCAAAAGGTCATTATTACTTAGAGTTGTAGTGACTGGATTGATGCACAAGAAAGTGACAGTAACAGAGCTTGAAACAGTGACTGAGATTGCCCGTCATTTCTAGGCACCAAACGAAGTCTGGAGCCTGTTGTCATCGGTGTGACTATTTTGTGTCTTGGATTCACTAGTGGGATCATGTGAAGGGAACTATTCCCCATTGATAACCCAGCAGAAAATCGGTCATGTGATTTGTTCAGGTCTCAGCCATTGACTTACATTGGTGGAGTGATATGTCCTGAAGCCTTTCAGTGCTATAAAGCAGTAGTGCATGTTAGTGAACTGTGTTGTAGCTTACCTCGAGAGTATGTTCCTGAGAGGTGGTGTTCTTTTCTCATTCTGATAATCGGTTTGGTCACTGCATTCGTTCTTGTTATGGAGCTGTACATAGAATTTCATCAGGAAAAATATCTAAACTGCTTGCTGTTGAACCACCGTATAGACATCTGTGAATATGATGAAGTCAAACGAAATGTGTTTGCTTACTGAAGATCGGTGAATTCATGCATGTGTGCACAGTCTAGATGAGCATAAATTTATTTTTTTTGAGTAATCTATTTTTCCGCCTCCGTGCTCGCTGGTCCTCCACTCCTTCGGGCTCTATCAAGTTCCCTTCTGACCCCTTCTGTCCTTCCCCGGCCCTCCTCAGATCCCCAGATCGCAGCTAACCCCCGGGATTTCCCAGTGTATCCCTTTCACCGGGCGGGTCCCTCTCCTCCAAGGGGGAAGGCACCGGGGGGGGGGAGTAGCCCCAGCGCATACCTCTAGGGCCCAAGGATGCTGCTGGGGAACAGGAGGCACCGGGAAGGCACTGGAGGCCCTGAGGAATAGAGAGCCATCTTCCGGAGGCCAGCAAGCAATTTTCCTGGCTTTCTTAAGGTGCTTAACATCCTGATGTCAAGGCAAGAGCCGACGTCTGTCACGCACCACCCCAATGATCCTGACATGCTGCACTACCACCAGCCTCCACGAGTGGTCTCTTCGGCATCAGGTCATGATCCCTTCCCTCCCTGGAGACAGCGAGCAGTCGTGGGATGCTCAAGCTGCCTCCCCCCGGCCAGCCCTCCAGCGACCCGAGCTCGTTCCCGAACCTGTTGCTGGTATCGCAAGCGGAAATCCAACCGCTACGCCGACGTGCCGGCTACATTTTTTTTATGTGCTTTTTTTTTTTCTTACCCCCACCACAACCACCACCATGTATGTGGCACTTAGAGCACTGGCAAAGTGATGCTGCCACTCTGCTTCACTTATTGTCAGCGGGAGTCTGTGCCATCAAGCCCTGCCAGTACCATCCTGATCACCCCCACCTACAGCCCCCCACAGTGCTGTGCTAAACCCCTGTGGCTGCTGTCTTGTCTGCGACATTGGTAAGAGTGATCTGAGCGGTCTGGTCATCAGCTTGTAGTGTGTCTTTAGAGACAGGGCGGGCAAGACACAGTGAGGGAAGGCTACGCGATGCATGTGTCCAAATTATTAGCACTCGGTAGTTTCAGGCTCACCAGCTAAGAGCAACACAATACACAAATCAGTGCACAACAAGATGATTAAACAGAAAATGGATATATCAAAAGCAGCAGGTACTTTTTATTTTAAAACACCAGGACATGAGCAGAGCTCCCTAATGAAGTATGTCTATAAAGACACAAAGTGCTGGGGTTAGTGATGCGCTCTGCTTTAGGCCCTGACCAGACTACAACACAGTAAGTTATAATGTTTTATAAAATGTTTTAACACTTACGTGTTGCTGTGTCTGGATTAAGTTCAGCAGTGTTTTAGCACGGAAAAAACATCTGTGCTACAGGGTCCACACTTGCTGCTCTGATCGTGCTCACTGGAGTTTACCAAACACACTTTCCGGGGGCTGAAGCAGAGATAGAACAATGCCTGTGTTTCCAGACTTCAGGTAACACGGTTCTTTATTGCAACCCATTTCAAGAACCATGTTAAAGCCTAGACCCTATCAAGGCTTTACCACAGTTTTTGAACCCGTGTTTAAACCCGCTGGTAATGAGGACACAAGCCGTGTTAGACAGACTTAGGCCCTGTTCACACTACAGCATGGTAATTCAAACATTTTTAAATACAGATTAATTACCGTGTTGTAGCATTCGTGTTGTTCCATTCGCACTGTCAGTAATGTTTTGTAAACCATTATTAAAAACGGTTTACAGCATCCACACTACTGCCTTGGGACTGGATTAACCATTAACTGGTTCCAAATCAGGGACATCAAGCTTCATCCAAGGGAACCGTGCCAGATCATCTGCAAGTTAGTTCGATTTAACTCGGAACCGTTTTTTTAAACCCTGTTCAAGCCTACCTCTTATCAGGGTTTGAGCACGGTTTACTATAACGGTTCCGAAGCCATGTTCAGTGTGAACGCAAACCGTACTCATGGCTACTTACAACGTTTTACGGTGGATAAAATGTTTTAAGTAACCCAGTGTGAACAAGGTCTTAAAATGGTTTAAACGATTTAAACCATGTTAAGCCCTCTAGTCTGGATGGGGCTTTATGCTCTGTGGCAAGGAGAAGGTGAAAGTTAATCTCCACTGAGTCGCCTCCTGTTCGGCAGCTTTTCTTTGAATGCAGACTTCATATGAGGAGGATTTGTCGGTTCTTCATTCCCACGTCAGAATCGCGACACAAAAATAACCCGGCATCACTGCTACTGGTCAGCATTACTGGGATAAATTCTTCAACATCTGAGCAGTGATCAGATGAATGGATAGGTACCAGTTTTAAAGTAAAAGTTAAGAACAGGAAAAAAACTAGAAGATGGGGGGGGGGCAACACTACACAGTGTAACAATGCAGTACTACCCTCCAAATCGCGTCGTCTGTTCTACTGTTAACTTTTACTTTTGGTACCTGTCCATTCATGTGATCACTGCTTAGCCAGCTGTCAAAGAACTTGTCCCAACAAGGTGACAGAACAGCTGTAGCAGTGATGCTGGGTCGTTTTTGTGTCGTCATCTGTTATCACAAGACTTCATTTCCCTAACATTTGGGGAGTGGGAGAACATTCTGGTAGGTTGGCGGCAATTACAGCAGGTTGGGCTCAATTCTGGCAGGTCAGGGCCATTCCGATGGGTATGTAAGTATTCCGTAGGGTTAAGGGTTGCCACTGTGGTGGGTCAGTGGGTTCTAGAAGGAGCAGGTGGGGGTGGGAACAATAGGAAAATTAGACTTGATCTGTTCATATTCTTGGTCCATTCTGACACCTCTGATTGTTACCTGTTCCTCCAAAGCATCCAATTTTTCTTGTAATTTTTTGACCTAGATCTTTAGGTTTAACTGCATTAAAAACCTAGTTGTTTATTTAATTTTTTTACATCATGTACTTGTCAACCTATTTTGGGAAATACAATGAAATTAGATCATATTTCAGTACTCTGCACAGTGTGAAATGAAATTGTATGTGAAACGCATCATATTTGGGGAGGGGTTACCCAGACTGGCTGAGTCATTATGCTGTTAATTTGTTATATTGTAATGCCACTAACATCAGTCAATTAACTTGATTTCCTGACATCTTATAACATATATATAGTAAGCTGTTGCACCATTTGATGTGAACATCTAACCAGAGATTGCAGTCAAAGAAATTTCATGTACTTGCTAGCAGTGTTCGCTGTCCTTATGCGATTTAATTAATTCTCAGTGGACATGAGACAAAATATTTATGTCAGTACTTAACCTGGCATTTTATTCCATTGAATTTTTTTTTAAATAACGATACTTTGTATAAGTGCAGATTGTTGTAGAATTCAAGAATGTGGTGTGCATAAAATTGCTCTTTTGTGTGTGTGGGATGGGGCAATGACTGCACATATTTTTGCAATGCTGTTTTATCTCTTTTTCTTTTGTTGAAACTGCAGTACACTCATATATTAGAGGGTGTCCTTGTATTTACTTATAGTCTGTAGTAGACCATTGTTCGGTATAGAATTCCATCCTATTCAAAATGCTGTTGTACCACAGTTCAGAGGTCACGGGATGTGACTGTACCCTTCTGTGGTACAACAGCATTCCGAAACCTCTAGTGACTGCACAAGTCAATTTTGCTCTGAAAGTGAAAGAACCGGCCACATGCTCATTTCACATAATACCGTACACAATACAAAAATACAGGATGAGCAACTTATGCACAACCAGTTTGTTCTGCCACCTCGGGTTTTGATTCCCATGGACCTCCCGGGCTTTGCTCAGGAGGTCAGAGGGAATCAGAACCCCTCTCTGGCAGTTGGTTGTACATACATGCCCATCCAGTATTCTCAATGCTGTCTTCTCTTTGGATACTGTGTTATTAACCACTGGTTTAAACACCACATGAAAATTTGGTCAAACATCCCTCCCACCTGTCATCACGCAGGGAGGGGTACGGACAATTACTTGCACAAGGTCTGGTGGAGATAGAGCATGGACATGACTGAGGATCACATAGCACCATTAGGCAGAGGAAAAAGTATTATAGGAAAACAAAATAAAAAGTAATTGTCTCCTTTGGACTCATGCTATGTATGCATGCCTATTCTGTTGCCTCCTGCCATCACACTCGATACTGGCTCTGCTTTGTTTAGGTTGTTCCATTATAAGTCAGAAACAAGTGTAGTTACCATCTAATCTGTGTTCTTAGCATTTTTGTTCTGTTCAGTTGAGCAGAATTTCTCATTTGTTTGACAGTTTTCACTGCTATTGGCACTGTTTGGTTTTTGGAGCTGACAGACTCAAGTTACAAATGAGTTACTAACATTAATAACTGTATTCATTCTTCTTGGAATTCTTGGGTTTCTGGATCTGTTTTTAAAAGGACCAATACGGCACCTACAACATTTTTTTTGCATTCATTCTTCTTGGGAAGTTTATGTTTTAGAAAAATATACACAATACATGGCGTAAATAGTAACAGCTCCATTGATCATTGCAGAAATGCATGTCTGTTCATTGATTAATCAGTCTGTGTCAGTAAAAACATAATCACATACTTGCATCATTATATGCTCTAACAGGTTGGAATTTTGAAAAGTTTAAACACAGATACCGGCACGTACCTCTCAATTGTCCCTGATTATGAGGATGTCCTTCATTTTACCCCTCAAAATTGTTCTGTCCTTTCTCCGTTCCTCCTGGAAAAGGTGCTGTCCACACAGACGATCACTGTAAATTCAGACTTTAAAGCAACAATTCATAATATTATACAAGATGTTGAATCAAACAAGTAAACGCTGTGGTTTCCACTGTGTTCTGAGCTCGTATCTCCATGTTTGGGAGTGTGCCCCTCATTCTGAGGGTCAGTGTTCCTAATTCCAGTGACAAAAGGTTGAGAGATATGTGCCAGCATACACTAAATCAAAGTAGCAGTGCTATTGAAAGGCACCCAACTTTTCATTTTGAGTAACAGCTGTGCTTTTTATGAATGAAGTCAGTTACTATAGACTGAACTGAAGCATTACTGTCACATGCAAAAATTGCAAATGTACCGGCAAATTGTTATCTTGTCGCTCTTTTTAAAACAAGGAAAGTTAAATAGATTGTGTGTCCCTGTCCCACAACATACTGGAGTCCTGCGTCTTTTTCCAGATCCATACAGGACCTCCAAGGTGTTCAATTTATGGCTGTGCCCCACCGACGCCTTTGCAAGCTGTCACACCCAAAACTAACAGCCAAAGGGTCCTGCAGTTTCTCGGTACTTCCAGTACCCAGATGCTTCACTAAATTTCCAGCTTGGTAGCAGTGTCCAATGACTTTCTGCCTGCTGTCAGGAAACATAACACATGGAAGCTCAACAGTAAACCCTGGTGGCTCAGCGGTACCCTAACCCCACCCTGGGCAGCTTACTCCTGCAAGCAGCAATCTCCCTAGTTGTTTAGAAGTATTTTGACCCACCATCCTTCCCTGAGAAACTGATTGCTTTCAGAAGAATTTTTTTTTATTTATTCATTTTTTTATTTATTTTTTGTTGACTGGGAAAGGAGGAGCAGGTAGCACTGCCTATTTTCAGCCTATGAATAGTTTGGTGCCGTTTACTACCATTAGTACTTTGATTTTTATTCTTGTCTGAATGTCAGTTTGTGATCAGTGGAAACCTGTGGGAGGACTTGGGACACCCAGTATTCATGCAGGGAAAATTTTATTCGGAAATACATTTTTGCTTAGCAGTTGCTGTGCTGTAAAACTTAAAAACTGAGTAACAGTAGGAAAAAATATATAGTGGCTTGCAGGTGACCATGTGGGAAGCAACTGTATGACCTCCTTTGGATGAAATCAGATGCATAGCAAATAACTGGTACAGAAACAATTTTGTGTCGCAGTTAATGAACAGTGTACCATTTTTTGCTACACTGTATACCAGGTAAAAGATTTTTCTGCATTCACGTGACACCTACCAACCAATCACACGGTGACACTTAGACTTCAGTGATGCCTTCTATTCGGTGCCACATAGGAGGCTAATAAAGTAGCTGGGGGATCTGGGGATTGGGACGGGCTCATAAGTTGTATTGGGTACTGGTTAGGGGATAGAAGCAGAGGGTGGTAGTGAATGACATTAAATCAACAGACAGGTAAGTCACAAGCAGGGTGCGACAGGGATGAGTCCTGTATCCTGTCCTGTTCAATACATTTATCATTGACATCAGGGAGGGTATCCAGGGCAGCATGTATTTTTTGCAGATGACACAAACCTCTGTGGCAGGGTGGACAGTAATATCGGGGTATGGGAATTAAAGAGGGATTTGGAGAAATTGAAACTGGGGTCCAGTGTCTGGCAGGTGAGGTTCTGTGCCAGAAAGTGCACATGATGCATACTGGTAAGAAGAGTGTTGTGTGGGGTGGTGGTGGCAGTTGTCCACATGGAAGAAGAAAGGGATCTGCAGGTAATCATCGGTACCCCCTCAAATCCTCGAGCCAGTGTACAACAAAGCATACAGCAAGGCAACCACTGTGTTGGGATGCATAGGGAAAGGATTGGACAGTAGGAGAAGGGTGGCAATACTTCACCGTATAGGTTCCTGGTGAGGCCATGTAGAAAACTGCCCAGTTCTGGAGCCTGCACCACACCTGAGGAGTACAGGAATCAGCTGGAGACCATTATGTGTAGGGTTACCAAACTGATCCAGGGCCAGCAGGACAGATTATATGAGGAGTGGCTGGCATCCCTAAAAAAGTACACACTGAAGGCCAAGAGAGAGAGAGAGAGGAGATACGATCAAGACTTACAAGTTCCTGAGGGGGATTAACAGAGTGGGCAGTAAGGATCTGTTCACCAGGAATGGAAGTACTGTGGCAAGAGGGTGCACACATGGAGAATTGTTGGTGGGAGATTTAGAAGGGGTGTAAGGAAGTTCTTCTTCACCAAAATGGTGGCAGCAGAGTGGAAAAGATTGCCAAAAGAAGTGGTGGGGGTGGATCTATAAATGAATTCAAGATCGGGTGCAACAGTTACAGGGGGCTTGTACCAAAAGTAAGAAGGAAGGGAGTAGAAAGTGGAGGGGGGTCAGTTTGTGAAAGAGGGAATAGATCACGAGGAAAAACCTATTTTGACAGTAGGTCATGGAGGAATAGGTAGGAAAACTGGACAGACAGGATGGACATGGGGTCTTTTTCTGCATTTTTACTTTATATGTTTCTACGAATCACTGAAATCTGCTGTAAAGACAGCCACCTACCCCCTCCTGCCTGGAGGAAGTATGTGGCTGTGATTGCTGGCATCACAAATGGGAAAAATAAATGTGACTGTAAATTTCAAATAATTAAGAAAGTGATCTTCCCTTGTCAATCTTCAGCATTCATTACTGCTGGGTGTAAGCCAGAGGCTTGCACCCGCCACGGGAGTTTTTTTTTTTTTTTTTTAGGCGCCAACGGCGCCGCCCCCAAGGGTGACGCACCATGTGATGCACGAGTGGCAGCCATTAGGTGCCACAGACTCCTTCTCCATCCCAGTTCTGTTTTCAAACAACATGAAGTCTTGCTATATTATGACATATGCAGTGAGTCCCAACCCTCGAATTGCTCCGGAGGTGAAAGAGTTAACTTTCCATGCCAGGCATGGAACTTTGAGCACGAGCTCGGTTGAAAACTCTGTCTGTTGTTCTTCAAACTCAAACTGTCAGATTCTTTACTCCGCCTCACTGAACAGTCGCTCCGGAGATTTCTCCTTCTGCTCGGTTCATTTTGTCGGTTAAAGTATTAATTTTTCGTTTTTTTAACCGAATTTAAACCGCAACCGGTCGGTTCAAGCTCTGTCTGTGGTATTGTAAGTACTAGATAGGTTTTACATTTACTTTCTGTGTGGAACTTGTAAATGGTATTATTGGTTCGGTTTGAACCGATCAGGTTGTTGAAAATACATTAATCTGCCTTTTAGAGTGCGGTTCCCGGTTCTTATCAGTTCTAAAAAAAACGGATTTCATTATGGTTTTTTCCACGACCCATGACACGGTTGGGAACCGATAAGAGAGTCTTGCTTGGCGGATTGCCATAAACGGGCAAGTTTTGGTTAGGCTGGCACTATGTCTGAGAAACCCAAAAGAAAAACCGGGCCCATTGGGTTTCAATACTGCAGTGTTTGTGGGGAAGCCTTTGCCAAGGCTGACCCTCACACCACCTGTGTTTATTGTCTGGGGTTTGACCACCTCAATGCAGACTGCCAGATTTGCAAAAATTTTCCTGCAGCTACCCTGGATAAGAGAGTTGGTAGGATCAGGGAAAGGGAGGCCAAGAAGTCCGCTGACCCGGATGGCCAGCCCGGTTCGGTTGTAACCAGGGCGAGACTTCCTCGGCCAAAAGGAGAGCCGACTCGGAGGAGTCGGTTCCAGCAAAAAGGACTAGAAAATCAGCAGGTGTGGAGCCAAAATTTCCCTCTCCAACCTCTGAAGAAATAGCCAAAGCGATTAAATTTGTCCAGTCGCTTTCCCTGGTTCCGACCGAACTGGCACCATCAGGTAAGCATACGGTTCGGTCGGTTCCACCGGTTCAAGAATATGATTTAGAGGAATTTTATGAACCGGAGGAGGGGGAAGAGGAGTATGAGGAGAGTGAATGTGGATTTGAAAGTCTGGATGTGCCCATTGAACCGGACATCTCCCCAGACAGACCTTCAGGAGTGTCTCCCCCTAGGCTTTCTGAGTCCCCCTCTCATTTTATGTTTTATAAGAAAGTGGCTGAAACCCTCCAGCTCCCTATGGAGGAAGCTGTGGATAATCAAGAGGAGCCTGACTATGTAGAAATGATGGATAATCCCAGAGTCTAGGAGACTGTCTATTCCTTTGCATAAATCTTTTGGGAAACAGACAGTAAAAATTCTAAAAACTCCTCACACTATACCTCCTGTGGATAAAAGAATGGACAAGAGGTACACATTGTCAGGCTCTAATACGGAGTTCCTTACACAACAATGCAGCCATGTTGGGGTAGTGCAGGTTGCAGCCTGTGACAAGGCAAATATTCCCTTGGCTTCACACCCCCCTGACAAGGACTCCAGGAGGATTGATGCCATGGCAAAGAAACAGTTCATGGCATCATCCTTGGGACTCAGACAGGCAAATTATATGGCTTATGTTGCTAGATACCAGAATCCAGATGGGATACTGTTATGGCTCTAGCAAACAGGTCCCTGGCCAGCTTGCCAAGGAGCTGGAGCAGGTGGCTGCTGATGGTATTGAGGCATCTAGGTGCAATTCCATGCTGCAGTGGACTCTAATGATGTGTCATCAAGAGTCATGGCTACATCTGTGGCACTTCTAGAATGGCTTGGCTCAGTTGTACTAGCCTGTCACAGGATACCCAGACTAAGGCCATGGATTTTCCTGTTGTGGGTAATTCTCTGTTTGGGGAGCAGACAGAGAATTACATGAAGAAATGGATGAGTATAGGACCACCTATAGGAGTGCACAGGCCAAGGAAAGGCAGGCCACTCCTCAAAGGCAGCCTTCCAGGGGCAGGGGAAGGCCTTTTCATAGGCCTTTTTACCAAGCCCAGGCCTCCTCTTCAGCTTACGCCCAGAGGGGCTTCTTTAGAGGAGAGGCAGACGGGCACAAGCAGAGCCTGCTTCCACCCTCAGCCTAAAGCCCTGCCAAGCAGGCACCCTGATGGGGTGGCCAGGGCCGATTCTCCACTACCTGTAGGGGCAGGCTGGCTTACTTTGTCCAGGACTGGATGTCTTTAACATCAGACAAGTGGGTCCTGGAAGTAAGCAAGGACTGGTTCTCAGCTTCAAAAAATTTCCAAAGATGAGAACCAGATCCTTTCCACCTGCAAATCCATCAGAAGCACTTGCCCTAGAGACAGAAGTTTCTACCCTCCTGGCTCTCAGAGCTGTGGAAAGGGTTCCACCCCTACACCAGGGCAAAGGGTTATACTCCAGGTACTTCCTTACCCCAAAAAAGACAGGAGAATGGTGGCCCATCCTGGATCTCAGGTACCTAAACAAGCACCTTTTAAAACCAAAATTCAAAATGGTGACTCTGGGAATTATTTTACCCTCTCTAAGGCCAGGGGACTGGCTAGCATCCTTGGACCTCAAGGATGCCTACTTCCATGTTCTTATCAGAAGCTCCCATCGAAAGTACCTCAGATTCGAACTGCCCTCAGGCCATTACCAGTTCAGAGCAATGCCCTTCGGCCTCACCTCTGCCCCGAGGGTATTCACAAAATGCCTGGCAGCAGTTGCCCACTTAAGAAAGCAAAAGATTGCCATCTTTCCTTACCTGGACGACTGGCTCATAGTAGGCCAGTCTCCAGACCAAGTCAAATTACATCTTCAGGTAACTCAGCAACTGCTCACATCTCTGGGTTTCCTTCTCAATCTTCCAAAGTCAGTTCTAGAGCCTGTCCAGGTTCTCACCTTCATAGGTGCAGAACTGAACACAAAAAGGCCAGAGCCTTCCTTCCTGCAAGAGAGCAAGGACCCTGGTCTCTCTGGCCTCCTCTTTCACCCTGCAGGTCTCTCGACCAGCAAGGCATTTTCTGCAGCTCCTGGGGCACATGGCTGCTTCTACAGCAGTAGTGCAGGGAGCAAGATTTCAGATGAGGGACATCCAGTTCCATTTGAGAGTCTTTGGTCTCAAAGGAGAGACCTCTATCCAAATTGATCCCAGTGACTCGAACCCTGATCCAAGCCCCTGGGTGGTGGCAGGACCAGAGCAATCTGAGACAGGGGTCCCCTTCGCCCTCAGTCTCACTCCTTAATCCTTACTACAGATGCATCCCTCTTGGGGTGGGAGCTCACATGGGCGACCTCACTACCCAGGGATTGTGGTCCCTCAGGAATCTCTGCTCCACATCAATCTGTTGGAACTCAGAGCAGTTTTTCTAGCACTTCAAGTTTTTTCCAAATCTGTTCAGAACAAAGTTATTCAGGTCAGAACAGACAATACCACCACAATGTGGTACATCAACAAGCAAGGGGCACTCGGCCCACGGCCTTGTGCAGCAACAAGCAATGAAGTTGTGGTCTCTGGCTACTCTCTAAACACCTCCCTTATTGCAGTTCACCTCCCAGGCAAGGACAATGTCCTGGCAGATGCTCTCAGCAGGATTTCCCAGGGCCATCACGAATGGTCACTGGATCCCCTAGTACTGGAGGTAGTGTTTGCCAGATGGGGCACCCCGCAGATAGATCTTTTTGCAGCCCCAGACAATCACCAACTTCCCCTTTTTTACTGCAGGCCCTCCAGTGTTGGGCTCAGTCCCTCTGGGTGCCTTCCTTCTCAGTTGGGAAGGGAAGTTTCTCTATGCTTATCCCCCCTTCCCTCTTCTGTTCAAGGTGCTAGTCAAAATCAGATCTCAACCCTGCAAGATGATCCTGATTGCTCCAGATTGGGCCAGACAGCCCTGGTACCCACTCCTTATGTCCTTAGCAGTCCACCTTCCCTGTGTCTTCCCAGGAATCACAATCTGTTAACCTGTGCTCAGGAGAGTTTGGTACCGAACCTCAAATCTCTCAATCTCAAGGCCTGGCTCTTGAAGAGTTAGAGTCTGCTGACCCACACCTCTCCCAAGGTGTATTGATATCTTGAAGGCTTTAGGAAGCCTTCCACCAGGGCTACTTATAATTCCAAATGGAAGATTTTCCATATGGTGCTCTGACAAGCATATCTCCCCAGAACTGCTGACTTACCCACAGTCCTGGATTATATGGTGCATTTGAATACTTTGGCTTCTGAGACCAGCTACCCTAAAAGTGTACCTGGCAGCCGTGTCTGCTTTCAGACTAAGCAGGTAAACCTCTTCTCTTTCAGCTCATCCTGTATTCTCCAAGTTTTTCAAGGTCTTTCACACCAACCCCCATTCAGGGACCCTGCCCTGCCTGGGATCTTAATATTTGCATTGCCCAGCTTATGCAACCCCTTTGAGCCCTTGTCTTCAGCAGAGCTTAAGTACTTGACTTGGAAAACTGTGTTTTGGTAGCCATCACTTCCAGGTGCATAAGTGAATTACAAGCATTGTCAGTGGAGCCTGATTTTATCTCCTTTCAGAGAGTAAGGTGGTCCTCAGGACTAACAGAAAGTTCTTGCCTAAGGTGGTTTCAGACTTCCACCTTAATCAATCTGTGTCTCTCCCTGTGTACTTCACTGACCATTCCTCCTCTGGCGAGAGGAGACTGCACAGTTTAGATGTCAAAAGTGCCCTTAGTTACTACATAGAACGTACCAAGGGTCACAGGTTTGGCTCCCTCCAACTGTTCCTCACTTATGGTGAGGTTGGTAAAGGGAAACCTGCCACTAAAAGATCCATTGCCAGGTGGATTGTCTCTTGTATCCAATTTTGCTATGAAAAACTGGGTAAGGTTCCTCCCTCAGGCCTGAGGGCTCACTCTACCAGAGGTACAGCTGCGTCTCTTGCTGCTGCCAGGACATCCCTATCCTAGATATGTCAAGCAGCTACCTGAAAACAGTTCACACTTTTTACCAAGCATTACTTCCTGGACATCCAGGCTAGGAGTGATGCCTTGCTTGGCACAGTTGTGCTTCAGAGCCTATTTCCTAAGTAGGTTCTGTCCTCCTCCATGGAGGTACTGCTGTGTAGTCTGCATATGTCATAATATAGCAAGACTTCATGTTGTTTGAAGAAAAATTACTCACCTTAATAATGTTGTTTCTTCTAATGGAGTCTTGCTATATTATGACCTCCCCCTGCCTGCCCCTCTCAGAACCTCTGCTTTTGGGATGTGGTTAGGCAGTGCAATGTTGGCACTTAGTAGATGCCCACCTTGTTTTTTCACCCCTCCTTTTTGGGGTGATTGGGTATTGTGTTTTTCATTTTTTGGATCCCCTGACTTGAGTGTTTGTTTTGGGACCAAAAAATGTGTTCTTATATTTAGTAGCCAGTTGGCTAGTGTAGGTTTACAGCTTCCACACAGAACCTTAGTGAGTTTTGCTCATAAAGATCTGACAGTTTGAGTTTGAAGAACAACAGACAGAGTTTTCAACCAAGCTCGTGCTCAAAGTTCCATGCCTGGCATGGAAAGTTAACTCTTTCACCTCCGGAGCAGTTCGAAGGTTGGGACTCACTGCATATGTCATAATATAGCAAGACTCCATTAGAAGAAACAACATTACTAAGGTGAGTAATTTTTTCTTTCCCACCGTCGAGGTTGCACCTGCTGTGCGGAGCCAAATTCAGTACTGCATTATAGGCAGTATCCTACTGGAAGCCGTCATGCTCCTTCATCCCGTGTTTCTCGACGTTGTCGCCCGGTAAGACTGTTCTGTTTTTCTGTATTATTTGACGACACCGCAAGTTTTTCTGTGTTTTTCCTTAATTGTATCGAATCATGTCTGGTTCGGGGCAAACGCAGTTCGGCGGCGGCCGTGCCTTGCATGCGCCGGGTGTGCCTAGTGGCCGGCAGTTTTCCATCTTGACCATCATGATGTTTGTCTTGCTCTGGGACCCTACCATGATATGGATCATTGCGACGCCTGCTTCCCATGGATCGCTGTGTGTGGAAGTCCGCACGTTTAAAGTCAGACGAGCGCCACCGACTTTCGGAGGATGACGTCACCCGACGGCTTCCCAGGCCAGATCTCTTGACCCTTCCTCCGGTTCCCCTCCTGGGTCTATACAGCCCGGCAAGAAGGAAGCCTTCTCCACTTCCAGCCTTGCCGAGGAGGAGGTTTCTTCTTCAGTGCCGGAGGAACTGTGCGATCCCTCTCGGGGTTGTGTCATTGGCGCCGTCCCAGCAGTCATCTCCGTGGAGGTGCAGGTTCCCCCAGTGTCGTGGCCCCTGGTTGCGGGGCCCGGCTCTGGTGGACCCTCGTTTTCGTCTGCCTTTGTCATTGTAGAGTGTGGTGCAGCTGGTGACTCGGGTTGGGGCCATTGACGGTGCCATTCTGGGTCTCAGCACCATTCGCAGCACTGGGGACTCAGACGGTGCTGTCAGCAGTGCCATTCTGAGTCTTGGTGCTGTCTGCAGTGCCAGGGACTCGGGTGGTGCCGTCTTGGGCCTCAGCGCTGTTCACAGCTGAGGGGACTCGGGTTGTGCCATTCACGGTGTTACGCTGGGCCTCGGCGCCGTCCACGGTGCCATGGACTCAGGCGGCGCCGTTCGCGTTGTAGCCTGGGTTCCTGGCACCACTGAATATATGGATGACTCTGCGGACATGGTTGGCATTGTGGCCTATGGCGGTACCAGGCCTGGTGCCGCCTCTGAGCAGGTTCCTGCGGCTGTTGCGATGGAGCCTTCCCCTTGTTGACCCCTCGGAGGAGGAGGAGGATGATTCAGGTGAGGACCCAGACCAGCGGTTAGAGTTTTCGGGCTCAGAACCTCCTGTATGCTGCAGGGCTAGACGTTTCAGCGTTCCTGTCCCAGAGTCCCCAGAGCTGGTTAACCTGGATGATTCCATGGTTAGGGGTGGCCTGGAGTCTTCTGTGGTGGATCCTTTGGGTATTTCAGAAAGGATACACTCTTCTTGGAGGTTCCGGGCAGCTGCCATTCCTGGTGCTGCTCGGGTCCGTCAGCAGAGGGGGGGAGGACTCTGTCTCGGCAAGTTCCCTTCAGGGTCTTGCTCAGCAGGGACTTCCACCACTGGTCATGAGGAAGAGGGCTGCTTCAGAGTCCGAAGGATTGAGGGGTAGAGGTCAGGAGCGGGTGACAAGCCCCCACTGCCCTACGGGGTGTGGGGAGGAGTCATAGCACTGATCCTCACCTTTCTCTTAAGGTCTCTAAAGCACCTTCTGCTGGCGGTTCTGAGGGTTGCCCTTCTGGACTCATGCAGTCCCAGGTGTGTCACAGGGGAGATTCCCCTTCAGGGCTTTTTCCGGAGTTGCCTCTTTCCCTTTCTACTACGCAACTCGGTACGATCTCTGGGTCCCCAGTCTTAGCGGCGTCGCTACCTGGATCCCAAAGCTCTGGCAGAGGCCATTCACATGCTATTAGTTGCCCCTCTCTCATCCCTCTGCAACCACCTCCCTCTCTCCCAGTCCATGTGGGGCCCACTGGGCCATTAACTTGGGAGACATTCAGAGCTACTGCGGCGGCCTTCCTGTCCTATGTCAGGGCCATGGACAAACAGATTTTCTTCCTGTCCCCCCACTGCAGGAGTCTTCTGAGCATTGAAGCTCCACTTCCTCCTCGTCTTCCTCCTCTGAGGAAGAGGAACTTCCTGTCCGCCTTTCCTCTGAAGCTGATTTCACTAAATATCAGCTGTTCCTTTCGAGGATGGTGTCGGGAGCTTCGTTATCTCCTACATCTGTAGGGACAATACCACGTGGCAGACGCGTGCTTTCCTTAGTGAATTCAGCGCTCTCCATCTGGTGGTGCCTTCCTGGCTGATCTCCTTCCAGGAGGCGTCTATTTGCACCTGGCAGTCTCCAGCCACTCTTTCTCCAGCCTCTGGAGACTGCAGGGGACGGTATTGTGCCCCCCACGAGTCTCTAGTTTCTCTGCCTCACCCGCCTTTGGGTTTGACGTCCCTGGACACTCTTTCTGGGCCTCGATGCCTGGTGCACAACAGGCCTCCGGATTTGGATTCTGCTGAATTCGACCAGTGGGGATGAAGAGTTTTCTCTTCCGGTCATGTGTTGTTATATGTCTCATCGCGCATCAGGCTCACCACGCTGCTTACAACAGGCATCTGTGGTCGATGCTGGCTCAGGTCTTAGCCTCTTTGCCTGACTCAGAGCAGTCTAGACAGGCCATTGCCCTCTCTGCACAGGGTCTGGAGCTTGCAAGGCACTAAGCAAGGGCATCCTACAATGCCATCGAGGTGGCGTCCAGACTAGTAGGGACAGTGATCTGCATTAGGTGGACGGCATGGCTTCGTCTCTCTAGACTGTCACCCATTGCCTGGCGTAGGGTGGCTAACTCTGCCTTCCGGGGGATCGGCCTTTCTTCCCGCAGGGAGAGGAGGCTTCTTCAGGAGCAACCTCCCTCCCTCAGCCCTCAGGGGATGCCTCCTTCCCCTCACCCTCCTTAGACTTCCTGGTCTAGTGGTTAGGGTCTCCCCCCTCCCTACTTTTCACCAGTAGGAGGCAAAGGGATCTGTTCCCTCAGGGTCTACTCAGACCCCCCCCCCCTTCGGGGGGAGCTTGGTTCTCACTCAGCAGTAATGAATGGTGAAGACTGACAAGGAAAGATATGAAAATGATGTACCTACCATAGTTCTTGATCTTCTCTTGTATTTTCACCATTCATTACTGATTCCCACCCACCTTTCCCTCACGGGCCTCCTTCTTCGGCGTCTCCCCCTCCGTGCTCATTCCTCTTACTTCTTCGTTGGCCTTTAAACCAAAAAAAAAATCATATCTTGATTTTTCCATTCTTTTCTGAACGGATCCTATTTTCCTCAAGGTAAAGGGGGAATGAGTTGAACTTATTCTGTCCTGAGGGAACTCTTTCTGATTGCCCTTAGGGGTGACCTCTTGGTTTTCTTAACCATGTGGTTCAATTCACAGTTAAAGGACCATCCCTCTATGGCTTGGTCCTTTTTTGTCCTGGTCCCTCTGGCAGGTCATAATCTTCTCTTGTTTCAGTTCTTCTGGTTGGTGCTTCCTAGCACTTCAATTACCTTGAGCTGATACTATTGCCTGGCCTTCAGGGAGTCCGATTGAGTTCCCACTCTATCCTTTCATAAAGAGATGCCCTCTGTAGAGCTCACCCCCTCCTCACATGCATCTATGTTAGTATTAACAAGGTGCTAAAGGACCTCTTTCTAGTTGGGCACTCTCTTTCCGGAACATAATTTCTGCCTCGGCATTCTGTGAGCTCTCAGCTAGAGTTTAAGAGGTTGGGATGACGGGAGGTTAGAGAATCTGCCCTTTGCGTCCAGTCTGTGAAAGCAGTTCGGTGGAACCTATTTTCAGTCCTATCAAGCAGGATCCTTGCTCCCTTGTTTTGGTCCAAACTTATAAGCCTTAAACCGGTATCAGTGGGCAGTATTCTCCCCTCCCAACATCCCTTGTTCTCTCCCTCTCTTCTTCTTTTCCTTTTCTCCTTTTCTTCATCTGTTCCTCCCGTGGAGCTGCCCCAGAAGTGAGGCTCTGCTGTCCCTTAGGGTAGGCATTTTCTTCTTTTTCTGTCCTCTTCCGGCTTATGCCTTTTTTCAGTTTATATCCTTTCATTTTTTCTATCCCTCGGCTCTCTTGCCTCGCTCTCTTTTTCTTATCCTTATTTCACCTCTCCGGCTAACAGAACTGGGATGGAGGAAGTGTCTGTGGCGCCAACAGCTGCCCCTCGTGCATCACGCGGAACGCCACTATCGGGCCTAGCCACTGGCGACTCCTAAAAAAAAAAAAAAACTCCAGTGGCTGGTGCGCGCCTCTGGCTTACATCCATCAGTAATAAATGGTGAAGATACAAGAGAAGATCAAGAATTACGGTAGGTATGTAATTTTCATTTCTCCAAGTTGGTCATTGTAAGGATTCAGTAATATGGAGATGTGAATTGAGAGCCCACTAGGGATTGAAGGTACGCCATCGCACCAGACCTAAAAGACTACTTTTTTTTTCTTTCTTGATTATTTTTCCCTCCTTAAGTGGTAGACCAGGCCATGCCCTTCTTATACTCTCCACAAGCCCTGGATCCCACCACACCTACTGTAGTGGTCACCACTGAACCCTAAGTACCCACTGCTTAGTAAACTATCCTGGACTTTCTCCTCTGAATGGAGCCAACCATCCAAACCTTTGGTAACTAGAGAAGAGGATCCAGGCACCTTAACTGGGTGTTTTAAATTTAGTGCTATCATCTGCCTGAATACCACCGTTGTTTCGACCTATTTTCTACCCACCCCCATTTCCTAGTGGGGGACTTACCTGCTTTAAGCACAGTAGGCAGACGCATGTTGTGAGTTATTTCCTCCTCTTAAGAGCAAGAAAGAGAATGCTTTCCATTTCCATTTGTTGAATTTATAAGAAGATACAGTATATGGCAGGCAGCCTAACAGTGACGACCACCACTGCCGTCTTTATTTGCCACATGACTTCAGCTTGGAGAGAGAAGCTGGAACAGCTTTTGTCCTGCTGGCAATGTACACAAAAGCTTTCTTCTAGTCTGTAGCACAGGGGTTGGACTGTAGAATTTCATAGACTGGTCTCCTAGAACCTTTTTTAGCAATTTTCTAAAATTAAGTTGCAGCTGTTTTGGTAAAATCCCAAAGTACCTTAACCTTGCGTGATTCTTTCTAATCATACAGTGAGTGTAGTTTAAAAAAAAACAAACTTTTTTTTTTTTTTAATAAACCCCATTCGGAAGGGATTGTAGTTGACCCCAGGGAGGTGGCTAGCTGATCCTTTCCACTTTCCGATATGCTGGTCCTGCGTTCAGACATTTTATGACGTCTAACCAGAGTGAGCGTGGGATGAGGGGCTGTAGAAGTGAATGGGGTGATTTTCAGTTGCCTTTTTATATATGTTAATGTCTGTTTTGAAATTAACAGTGGAATTTCTCAACGAGAAAGGGGGAGGCACAATGAAAAAATGGGCAGTCCCAAAGTTCACTTTTATACGTTGATTTTATTCAATTTTCTTCATGCGGCCCATGTTCTCAACGTTTCACCTGATTTCAGGCGTCATCAGGAGAATGGCCTTTTAATTCCTAATAAAGAAAGTACATTTATATTTAGCTTTGTGGCACTGTCCCAAAAAAATATAGACTTGATAATCATTTAACACAAGGAAACTAAATCATGAGACCAAGAAAGTGGCTCACTTCTCTAAACTAGCTTAATTGCCTCCACATTCCATCAAGGGTAATTTAATTAACCACATCTCCTAAATGATCCTGTATAGATACAGGAACCTTGTAATTGTTATTGATGATCCTTTTTTTCTATGTTTTTGTATTGATGTTTGTTGTTTGATTGTATTTATTATGTTAAGTGTTGAAGTGTATTTTGTATTTTTTGTAAAGGTTATCATTGCAAATTAGTTTTTTACTCAATTGGTTTTTACCTTGAATGAACAAACAAACAAACAAATGATATAAAAAAAAATACATGTTAAATAAATATTTAAAAGGGAAACCATCCCTTATTTCATCTGAATAAACTCTTTCTTTGTATATTTTAAATACTTTATCTGTTGCTCTCTATTAAGTGTTAAGTAAATGTTAAAACATTTCGAAATGCATTATTATTTTTAATTTTTTATTGAATCTGTTTCTACTCCCCTGCGGCTCGGTCTGCAATCGTCTGGCTGCCATCCTCTGCACCCCATGCGACCCCCCCGACGGATCACTCGCACAGGGCTAGCATGCACAGTGCCTGTGATGGGGATCCCCTAATCTCCGGCTGCCGGGCCTGGATCTAATACCCAGGCACAATTCTATACGGGTCCGAGGGTGTGCAGAGGCATGGCCATCAACCCACCACAACTGACCACTATTTCTCTGCCATGTTTTGTCCCCCTATGAGTGCAGACATGCAGTGACATCTGGGCATTATGTGCTGACGTCCGCCGTACTCCTCCCTCCAGATGCACCGCGACTGTGGAACCCCTGATCTCCGTCAGGGGCCGCTGCAGCATGGTACAAACCCTGAACCTTCCCCAGGGAGAAGAGAGCAGTCAGTAGATGCTCAGTCCTCTCCCTCCCTGGCCGATCCCTGACGACCAGGGATCGTTCGCGAACCTGTGTCACTGGCATAGCGTGAGGTGTGGCGTCCCATGCCTCAACCCTCAGTGCCACTGGGCCAGCCAAAATGCATTGTTTTTAAACTGTAATAGACCACTTTTATATTTGAAAACACAAATTTTCAAATGTTACAATGTTTGTTGTTACTTCTGCCTTGAACCCATAATGCACACGCTTGAAAAGTTTGAATAAACTAGAATAGATACCTTCAAATTTCATGAAAAATACACCAAATATATCCATTATCAGGCTTACATCGCATGAATGGAAACTTATATATTTTTCAGCGCTGAAAAAGTGGCTCGCGAACTGAAAGAAAAAAATGCTTTTATTAATTTTTAAATTAACCAAAGCTACCGCTTAACTAACAAGGCCTATGTTAGTTGAACAATGGCTTTAATTAATGTCAAAATACTCATATGCATTTATAAAAGGTAATTGAAAATCACCCAGTTCACTTCAGTGTTATGTACCCCCACGCTCTGTATGGTTAGATGTCATAAAAGTCTCAGTGCTGGGGCAGAGCCAGCAGCACAATAGGAAAAGGAAGTGATCATCTGGCCACCTTCTCAGGGCCAAAATACAATGCCTTCTCTCCTATGGGGAGGCCATAAGATTTTTCTTTTTTTTTTTTTTGCTAGAAAGAGTGACGCAGAGGTAAGGGACTTTGGGATATAACCAAAATGGCTGCAACTTAAATCTTATGTAATTCAGCATGTCTTCTCTCCCACTCTCACAGACGGTTCTGCTTGCATTGTTTAACTGCCCTGTCAGTTTTCAGAATTCTCCATGGTCTGCAGCTCCATCCATCCACCCCGATTTCCCTGAACTTATCACCTTCTTGTCTCCATCCTGCACTTGCTGCTCTTCAGTTCTGGGCTTCTCTCTGTCCTTCTTATCCATTGACCTAGAACAGTGCTTGTGCTTTACAGACTCCCCCACACATCTTCTAAACCCAAATTCCTCCCTAGCCTTAGACTCTTTACTCTCCAGTGATAGCCTGAACACAAATCTGTGGATAGGAAGTTCTGCCCTCCTTGTCCCCTGTATTAACCCTGAAGTTGTTGTATTACTTTGTTTCTCGTTTGGCTGTATTTTATCATTCTTAGATATCGGGAATTCTGGGTTGCAACCTTATAGCTGTGCAATGCATAAGATTATGCCCTAGGGCATGGTGACTGGAGTGCCTGCAAAAAAGGAAGCTGAGATGTTGTATAGTATTTTCCAGGCAAAAGCTGAAAGATTTGTAGTCTGTGGTGCTATAGGCTCCAGTTAACCAATAGGATTATTTTTCTGTGTCTCAAGGGACAAATGAAAAGGCTGCCATTTGAAACCTTGACAGTCTGTGGTGATGTACTAGTAGACTGCTACCTACAGTATGTGACAAATAGGAGAGCAATGATTATCAGTTGTACAACTTTTTCTAAGAAAGCAAAATCCATTTTGAAATAAAAATGATTTAAAATGTATACCTTTTCTGTGAACTATCAACACAAACTGAAGGAAACAAGAAAGCATGCCACATGAGTTGTGTTTTTTCTTACTTTATGTGACTGACCCTTTCTAATTGTTTGTACTTTGTTTTAATCAGGAGGAAATTATCTGAAGACTCTTCTGTTCTTGTTGGATGGCATTTCTCCACTTTTATATTTCTGTACTGTATTAGGGTTTCATATTTAAGCAAATCAAAGTGAAAGGCACTGGTGATCTCAAAGTATTGCCTCTTCATCTGTGGTGAAATGGGAATTGACAGTTTATCCGGTTTCAAGCATTTTATTCTGTCAACAATAAAACAAATATGCAAAAAAAGTGACCTGGTTTGGGGAGGGCATCGCAGTTTCGGAAGGAGGGAGGATGGCCCACAAGCATCCTTTTGGTCCCTGTCTATGATGGTGGTCTTCTATGATGGTGGTCTACTGATCTTGTCATATCCAGACTACCATTTATTTCATTTCTGTTTAGGATGTGGTTGTTGACCCTTTAACCATGATCATGTTTAACATAGTTATTTGGGTGGTATACTTTGTTTGCTGTCTTGCCTCACTTTTGACCCTATAGTGTGTTTTCTTTTAATGAAATTAAAGGGGACTCTGCATGATTCCTTATGGGTAACACTTACTGTAATTACCCAAAATTGGATTGCTAGGCGAAATTTAGCAAATTATTTCAGCAAAACATTGAAAACCATATGTTTAAATAGGGACCAGGAGGCATTCATTTTGTGGACAGCAAGGATGTTGTGATGATATCATTGCCTTACCAGCCTTTTTTTTTTTTTGGGTTAACTTTGTTTATGCCCCTTTCCTCGCTGACCCCATAAGATCTCTCTCCAGTATGGACTCCACTTACTGGCTTTCTCCCACTTGCTGAGATCCCCCTATCTGGACCGCCATCCTGGGATGCTCCTGAATCCTCACCCTCGACTCGCAGACCCCCCCCGGCTCCAAGTCCCCTGAAGTGGGACCGCCAACTCCTGTAGCACTCTGTCTTTAATCTAGTGGGCGGCCGGAGTGAGGGAAGGAGTCAGAGGCCGGCAGGGCAGATCCAGCACTGAGCATGGGTGCTGTTTGTGGGTCCCACCTTTGCCTTCCTGAGTGGCAGGGCATTTTCTTTGTTTTTCCTCCCTGAGGTGTGGACGTGCAATGACGTCACCACACAGAGGGCATGTTCCTGCCCCGTCCCACAGGCGTCTGCCATCACCTCCCCCTTTCAAATCCCCTCCGGTATGTACTGCTCCCAGTCTCCACTGGGAGCTGCTACAAGGTGGTGAATCACTAGTAACCCATCCCAGGAGAGGAGAGCAATCCTCCGGATGCTCGATCCTCTCCTTCCCCGAAGACCCAAGTCTGCTCCCAAACCCAGGTCGCCAGCGTGGCACGAGGTGTGGCGTCCAGCGTCTCAGCCCACAGCGCCCCCAGGCCTGCCCTGCCTCGCCTCACCAGTCTTAACTGTGTGCACTGAAACAGGTCCATATCCTTGTGCTGATAGGGGTCCTGTTACATTGTAAAGAAAATACTGGTGTTTACTTTTGACGTAGTTTAGCTGGAGAATCTAATGCTTTTTATCCTGACTTAACCAGCTCCCCATCCACAGGAACAATTTGTTCTCACCTGCTTCATTAAAACTATTAAAACTGGTGAAGCAGTGACATCATAACATCCTTCCTGTCAATAAAATGGATGCCACCTGTCCCTATGTAACAAATTGTTTTAAAATGTTTTACTAAAAGTGTTTGCTAAATGTACCCTAGCAATTGTAGTAAATGTGTTAAATAATCATACAGGGAATCATGCACATTCCAGTTAATATGATTGCTTATCTTTGGTGGTTCCACATGCTCAGTTGTAGGTAATAGTGTCTCCTGCCACGACACTGCACTGTATTGGAGCAATATTCTGTTAATCGCAGTGACCTGTATCATTAAATGTCATAGGTAACTAACACATCTGTCGCACTGTAATCATGGGAGCAGAGTAGCAGTCAGAACTGACTGTTGTACCCACAAGCACTGCAACTGACTGTTGTACCCACAAGCACTGCAACTGACTGTTGTACCCACAAGCACTGCAGGGAGACAGCAGTTGTGATCAGAATGTTTGAACTGTCTGCACTTTTGTACTGGTGTGCTCTTCTGTTGGGTCTCTCTTCTCATCTGCCTAACTGTAGTCAAAGACAAGAGGACTTGGTGGTCCCCAAAGGTGCTGTGAGCAGCCATGGGGGTGGAAGTGTGTCACCAGCTAGGTGAAATTGGAATGAATTGAAAAATCCAGTCCTGAACTGATCCCATATAAAAGGGACAAACAAATCAGCTCCCTGCCCCCCAAGAGTATTTCTGTCCCAAATGTCCCCTTAAACCCTTGAGGTCCAATACAGATTGCCAAAAGTACCACTATAAATTTGATAAGGTTGTACATGCATTCCTATAAAGCACTATCAGTTAGCACCCACCATTAGTATACTATGGTTAAGGTTGCACATTTGTAATAAAAGTTATGGATTCCATGATTTTCCTCATTTCTATGAAACTGCTATGATTTTTGGCATTTTCCATGACAACCCCATGATCTGGGGCATCTTCCATGAAGTAATGGTAGCAGAGGTACAGCACTACAGTGACCAGTACATAGTAAGAAATGTGCCAGTGGGTCTGGTTAATGTACTGCAGCCTGAGCAAAAAGCTCACCCTGTTACAACACTAGACTTAAAACAAAAAGACAACACAGAGAAGCTAACAATACTCAGAGATAGAATTTATGGAAATATTACAGGACAGAAGGTTTATACGCTGTTGACAGTGCTACTGTATAGTGGGTGGAGCATCAGCTTACAAGTGTCTCCTCGGTTCCTTGCTGCTCTGCCTGTTAAGAGAGGAATGTGTGCCATCATTTGTCATAGGGATCCAGCCACCAGGTGGGACAATCTTTCAAGGGTGGCTGTCTGGGACAAATACCATAGTTTTGGGTGTTTGCAAATGACAGAAACATAATTTTGGGCCTTACTACTGTAATGTGCTTGTCACCAGTCAGCCGCGAGTTGGGATTTTGGAACTTGCTCAAGAGCCCTGGTGTCTGAAATGGCAGCACAGTGTGTTGCCTCCTGGTGCTGGATCAGCCTAACAATGACATTTTTTTAAACATTCAAATAATTGCTTATAGGCTTGTAAAAATAGATCCTCATATCAGTAAATGGTTAATACATGATGAATCCATGACTTTTTGTAACTTTTACTATGATTTCCAAGCTCTCCTTCGTTTTTGACCATGACAATACCATGATTGTCTCTAACATTTCCATGACAAAAGTACAGCCTTACCTATGGTAAAAAGAAGGGGCTGAATTTTGGAAGGGATCAGTTCAGGATCCATCTGACCATATTCTCAATTACAGACTGGCATGTGCATCTGCCTGAAAATGCTAAAGATGGTCTGTGGCCAAACATACATTAAAATCAGATGTAAAATCAATTTGTAATATACTTTTGATACAAATTGCAACTTTTTGTTGCAAACTGCCATATCCTGTGAAATTTGGATGCAATTTCTAACCCACATTTAGCCTTAGATCTCCATGCAGACACAAGCACAGCAAGCAGTTCTGGCTGTGTGCACCATCTGAAAATGGCCCTATAAATTTTATATATTTTTAATATATCTTAAACTTACCAAACTTATGCAGACCTTTGTGCAGTAAAGCTCTAAGGGTGTTAGGGAAGGCCAGTAATTAGTCTAGTCTAGTCCTGCAAACAGGCGATGACAAGAACTGTAAACCACTAAATCTGTAAGATATTTTGCCTTCTGTGAAGAGCTGAGCTGCAGACCTGCCATGAGAACTTCCTTGTAGCTGTGCTTTACAAGCTCAGCTTGACTGAGTTTTGACAGTTGCATACCGAATTTCATATAACCAGTCTCGCTAAATCATTAGAAACGTAAGTGCATTTTAACTGTAAGAAATGAAACAGTTGCTAAGTTGGACCCTCTCTGGGCTGTTTTTTGCCATAATCCCAGTTCCTTGCTTTCTTCCCATAACCTTTTAAATTCTTCCTTACATGAGGCAAGCAAAGCTCATCACCACCTCATAGATAACCAGCTGTATTGTCTCGATCAACTGGTCTGCAGAGGGTTTCATTGGCCGTGTCTTCTACTGTACACATGGGAAGGCACCAGATAATCTGCAGTCCTTTCTCACACCATCAGAATGTACCTGCTGTACACCTACGCTTCTGTATCTGCTGTTCTACGACCCGGACCTATAGCACTCCAAAAGCAACTTAAATCACTTGGGATGACAACCTGAAATAACTTAAAGCACTTGAAAAGATACTTACTCTGTCCTGGTTGAATGGCCGTATTTCTATATCCATAGTGAGCTCCAAAAAGCAGCTTTTTCTGCAGCCGAAAACTAATCTCTGCTGATGTGTTCCTGCTACTGAGTACTTGCTTATTGTCCTTGTACAATGAACAGTCGTATGTGCCTTGATTGTTATCATCTGTTGAATGAATGCTTGCTGCCCCCTCAACCCCGCATGATAACAAAAGGATACATCTCATAGGCCATCCCCAGAAGCAAACTGTTAAATACAATGTGTCTGCCAGCCCAGTAACGCTACCATTCACTACACTGGTGATCCAGGTTCAGGAACGGATATGGGTCGCTCGGTGTCTGGCTGGGGGAATGTGGATCGAGCATCCCAGGGACATTTCCCCTTCTCTGGGGTGGGGAGGACAGCTCATTTCGCTACACACCTGCCACTTGGCTGAAGCTGTGTGGTAGTGTAGTTGAAGGCACAAAGCTGGAGATGGGACAACGCCAGACATGATCACAGGAGCATGCATCATGGCATGCCGGCTCCCCAGAGGGAGAAAACAGAGGAAAAAACCCTAGCAGGCAGAATGATGCTGGCAATCTGCAGGCCTCATGCAACAGACTGTGGCACCCACCCATCTAGTGATTCAGGATAAGTAGTGGGGTAAGTCCTGGAGATAGTAGGTGTCAGGGCTGGGGGGTCGACAAAAGGGGGCAAGCCAGTGTATCCTGAGCGGTAAAATGTGAAATAAAAAAAAATACAGTTTGTCCAAGATATTGTATCTCTTTTCATTATTGGAGTAGTTTGTAGTAAACCCCTTTAGTTTTTTATGTAACCTGTTTTGTTTTTGTAAAGAAGATGGTTACTGGACTTAAAATACTGCAGTAATTACACAACTGATGGAATCAAACTGGTAATAAGAGCTGTGATGCACGAAGTACTGTAATTCAAGGAATACATTTTGGCACATTCTAATCATTCCAACACAATCATAGATGACAGGGCACACCTGGAAATGAATAGTAAACTTCCAGCTGCATGTTTGTTTTTATGCAAGCCAGATGGGCCACTGTGGCCTACAAGTCCTAGAACAGAAAAAAAAAAGGGAGCGATCTGCACCATAGTCTTTTCCAACACTACAAAAGCTATGGGAAGATGACCTACTCGCTGGTGTAGGTTATAAATATTTTATTATATACAAGTAAAAAAGCTGAGCTGTAGTCCATAAAAAGCCAATGTTGCATGGTCTAATGTGGCCGCTTTGTCAAGGCTAATTATGAAATCCTGAGCTCAGAACACGGTGTTCTATTTCAGTATATTATTGAAATCCATTAGGTTCCCCTATAAATTGAAAAACCATAGCTGCGCTGTATGTTTTTATTTTCTTAATGTCATTGTCTTATGTGGCTGTTTTCATTCAGTCCTGGTTCTGTAGGGCCCAGATGCTTTTTAGCTCTTTGACTCGTATCTGAATGAGGCTACACATATCACAGTGATGATGTTAATGTCATTGTCTTACCTGGTTATTTTCATTCAGTCCTGGTTCTGTAGGGCCCAGATGCTTTTTTAACTCTTTGATTCGTATCTGAATGAGGCTACACATATCACAACAATGATTTTTCAGTTTATGAGGGGACCTAATGGAGTCCACTAATATATTGAAATAGGTCACTATCTGCTGAGTTCTCCTGTATGGTTGGCAAGGCCTCACAGACAATTTGCAAGAACAATAAACCACTGACACATGTTTTGTGTACCTGTAAGTGACGAAATCCACATGTCAGTACTGTTTGGCTTTATTTACAATAATGTAAACAAAGAGTTGACCTGATTAAAACTCGTGCTGTAATTAAATCTTTAAGATGCTGCAAATGTCATGCATAATGATGCCAACAGGGAGCACTCTTCAGCAATACAAAGTTCCTAGGACACCATGGGCTAGATTCATGAGGATAAAAGTAACACACCATTTCTGCAGGACCACAAAATGCAAGAAGCAACAGGAGCACTGCTAATAGGCATGGTAATTATGTTCATGAATCACGTGGTACAGTTTTGCAAATGGCATATTAATATTCATAAGGTCATTAGCATATTGGGGCTGCAGAAGATGACATCACAGGCAGTAGTACATAGAAACTTGCAGTAGTGTAGGCACCGTGTGAATCAGAATGGGCAAAGCGCACACACTGTCTGCCATTAAAAGCACCGCCGTCCAGTATGCAGTAGTCAGTCTATTTCCTAGACAGCCAGGGTTGTGATATCTTGTGTGGTCTCTTCAGTTCTTGACTTGGGAACCAGAAGAACACAGGTTCCACCCCTGCTAGAGCCAGATTATCATTGTGTGACATTGGACAAGTCACTTAACCTCCCAGTGCTCCAGCACACCCAGTTGTTTAAATGGATAAATGCCAGACCCACTGTAAACAGTTTGATGAATCTCAGCTGGGCTATTCTGGATGGATAATTTCCAAATAAATACAATTAAAATAAACCTCTGCATCCTTTTTCTGCTTCTCCCCATGTGCTGCTGCCACTGTGTACTGTAGGCAGCTGTACAATTGCCATTGTGTGACATTATGAGCTTGAAGAGATGTAACTATTTTAGTCACGTTGTAGTATAAATATGAATCCAGTCTCTTGTTTTCATTCATATAATGGCAATGTTTTATTTTTTTAATTATTTATTTATTTTACAATTGTGTTTATCTGCCTACGGAGGGTCTCCCAGTCGTCCGCCAACCTACCAGAGCTCTGGGCCTTTCAGGGACTTGTAGCACCATGTGCGCCTCAACGGAACCCTAGAGCCTAGCCCAGAGGCTTCATCCTTGGGTGGCCCCTGCATTATCCTCTGTTTTCTCCCCGAGTGACCTAATCCTGAGACCCCGGAAGCGGTGGCGCATGCACGTGGAGGCGTACATATGCACCACAGCCCCAGTCTCTTCCCCCCTCCCTTGGCCTGACGCCAGCACTCCTCAGAGCGACACCTCCACTCCACCAGGGGGCGGCCAAACTCTGAGGAGATGAGGAATTTCTCCCGAGGCAGAGAGCTGCCAGCCAGCAGCCTTCTCACATCCTCTCCTTCCCCCAATCGCCCTCCCAACGACCCGGGCTTGTTCCCAAACCCAGGTCGCCAGCATGGCATGAGGTGTGGCATCAAGTGCCTCAACCCCTACGCCACCGAGCTGGCACATATAATGGCAATGTATACACTCCAACTCTCAGTAAAGCTGAGTTAAAAAAAAATAAAGGATGCTTTTTAACCTCCATATTTAACACAGCAGGAACTGTTCTTTTTTTTTAAACTTGTTTTCATTGAGAATGATAATGAATTACATTTGTACATTTACATCATATGTATTATTATCCACACAAACTGTCATATTTTGTATAAACTACTTAAAAATAAACTGTCAACAGACAACAGAAAATGCTTACGAAGTGGTGGTATTTTTCAAACAGTTAAGTTTGCAAGCCTTGCTACGTTATGCGTGAAACTCTGCCCTTAGTATAGGGAGCTAAGTATAAGAGGACAGGGGACTGAGGACACCAGAGCAAAACCCACTCTCCTCTATTCAGTGAGTGAGTGATTGAGCATAGGTTATCTCTTGTTTTCCCCCGGCCTAGGTTAACTGCCTCATTGGTAGTTGTAGAGAAGGAGCCCTTCATTCCCCTGCGATATCCTGTGTTATCTCCCACCTAGTCCAATGAGATAAGTAAGTCTGTAGTCTATCCTGAGTCAAGATTAGGCATTCCATGTCAGCAATCCTTCCCATTATCTCCCTCCCATCCACTTCAGTAGGCGGGGATGGTTGCAGCCATTTTCTGGCGATGGCCTAGGCCAACGCCACCACACTAATGTCCCATAAATATAAAGGCACCCTACCCCTTAACCCTTGGGGCAGAAGTCCAGGCACTAAGTGTTGGAACAGTAAGGGATCAGTGAGCCCAAAAAGTCAGTCTAGGCAGTGCACCACTGCCTCCCAATAAGGTTGCAATAGTGGGCAACCCCAGAAAACATGATAGTGAATGGCTTTGGATTCCCAGCAGTGGTGCCAACAGCTGGGCTGTTTGCTCATATCCCACTTAGACTGCATTACTGGGGTTCTGAAGTATCTAGTTTTAATCTTCCAAGCATATTCACGCCACTGAGGGGAGGAGGAGGTTGTATGTGTTTTTCTTCTCCATATTTGTTCCCCATCTGTTAATGATAGGTTGGGTCTCATGTTTTTATGACAAAATGAGTAAATGATACAGGAGAGGAATGGCTCCCTTTGTTTAAAGGTTCTCAACACCGTGCACAGGGTGAGTTCTTTTGTGGGTCACTCTCCATTGAGCTCCCTCTCCTCCACTCTGAGTTGAGTTTATATGTCATTTCTAATAGGAAAGCAGCGAAAGTGGTATTGCACTAACCAACCAAATTTTGCCCAACACTTCTCAAAGGTGAGTATGGTACCCTCGTTTAGAATCTGATTCATATACTGTAACCCCATTATGGCCTGTCTCTGATACCATGGATCAGGAGACACCGGTACAAACCCTTTATCCCACCCTAGCCAACGAAACCTCCACAAGTCTGGAAGAACTATGAAACTTCTACAAAACTTTTCCCATGCTCTCCATGTAACCTGCAATGCCTTGTATCCAATATGTGTATTAGGCCTAGACAATTTTGCATCAAACGAGAGAGCTGGGAGTATAGCGACTTTCACCAGATCCATTCAAGTGTCCTCCAATGAGCATGGTAGTGGGAGTTTGTCCATAACAGGGCATTCTTGACTTGAGCTGCTGTCCAATAAGCCTCTAAATTCGATAACGCCCATCCCCCCATTCTTTCTTTGCTAGAAGTATCTCGCTCCGTACCCTTGGTCGTACATCAGCCCAGACAAATTTATAAATGTGTTGTTGCTTCTGCTGGAACCAAGCTTTGCTGAGAGAAACTGGGGCACATTGGAATAGATAGCGGTATCTCAGTAGGATATTCATTTTAATGGATTGTATTCTACTATGTAGCAGCAAGGGGAGAAGAGACCATCTCCTAAGATCTGCCTGTCTAGTTGAAAGTAGGGCAAGATAATTATCCTCATACAAATGGGTGGTATCCACCCATAGATAAATTCCAAGATATTTAAGCTTAGGGATACCCCATCGCATGGGGAACCGTTTTTGAAAAGCGGGGGTAGATTTATATGAATGGGCCAAACCTTCCATCTTGTCCATATTCAAGGTGTATCCTGACAATGCTGAAAAGTGTTGTATCTGTTCCATTAGTCTAGGTAGTGATGTACTGGGGTCGCTAAGGCACACCAATACATCATCTGCATAGAGGTCTATTTTATGTTCTGTGTATGCCAAATGTACACCCTTTATGTGAGTCACTTGCCTGATCAGCTGGGCAAGGGGGTGCTATATAAATTGCAAAAAGTAATGGGGATAGAGGGCAGCCCTGATGCGTACCCTGACTGAGTGGGGAATCTGTCTGATAAATGACCATTAGCCCTTACATATGCCCTTGGAGAGTGGTATAAGGTTTATATGTATTTCTGGAATATTGCTGAGAAACCAAAGCCACAAGGATCCTTTGCAGGTATATTCAGTCGACCTGATCAAAGGCTTTTTCAGCATCCATGCTCATCAGGAGCGCCAATATGTTATTTTCATTAAAATGGTCTATAATATGCAATGTTCTTCAAATATTGTCCTGGGCCTGTCTACCTGATACAAATCCCTGTCTGATCTATAGAAATAATGCCTGGTATTATAGTCTCCAATCTCCTTGTGAATACAGCAGTATAATGTTTATAATCGACACTAAGTATAGTTATTGGTCAATAGGGTGGACATAATGCTGTGTCCCTGCCAGACTTGGGGATCACAGACACAATGGCCATATTCCAGGAAGGGTCCAATTTTCCTTCAGCAGACATAGCTTTCACATATTGCTGCTGTAGGAGTGGGGTAACAAGATTAGAGAATTTCTTATAAAATTCTGCTGGGAAACCGTCTGTCCCTGGGCATTTACCTGTTTTGCTTCATTGTATTTGTCTAAGAATTTATAGTGGAGTTATATGGGAACATAAGGCCTCATTTTGGTCTCAAGATACCTGGGGCAGAGTTAAGGATTGTAACAGGGCATTGATCTCCTGGACTGGTTTCGGTGGGTTAGATGATTATAGGGTCTGGTAATAATGTTGGAAGGCTCCAGTAATATATTCCATTTTCATCACCTTTTGTACCCTATCTGGGTGCAATATTTTACTGATACAGGCCTTGGTTCTCTGTGCTCTGATCCGACAGGCCATGAGGCGTGATGCTCTGGGGCCCCTTCGTAGTATCTTTGATGGAGATACTTAAGGTTCTGCTTGACCTTATAATCCAGAATCTGGTTTAATTCTTTCTTTATTTTGTTAGTTCTATACCCCTCTTTCTGCTTAATTTACGTTGCTGCTGAAGTTCCAAAACCCGAAAATTATTTTCTAGTTCTTGTTTCTTCATTCTGTCTTTTTTACGCCCGGTTGTGATAGCTATCAAGTTGCCCCAAATCATGGACTGGCTTTAATGTGTCCCAAAAAATGTCTGGAGTTTCATTATCTTGTGTGGCTTGCTTTATACAGTAGAGTCACGGAGTTGCTGAATTACATTTTTATCCTGTAACAATGAGACATTAAGTCTCCAGAATGTGTGTTTAACTTTTGGGAGTCTGTATGTAAGCATCATTAGGGCATGATCTGAGATTCCCAGGACTCCAATGGAACAGTCACTTATTCTATCTGAATATTCCTGGCTAACCAAGAGCAAATCTAGGAAGGAATAGATTTTGTGAGCTGCAGAGTAAAATGTATAGCCTCTTGCAGATCCATGTACATGTCTTCAGGCATCCAGGGCCCCCATTTCAGTAAGCAGGGACTTCACCTTCCTTGCCACTCTGTGTTCCCTTCTGGGGATTCCGGAGGTTGTATCTGTCTGTGATGTCAGTGAGAGGTTCAGATCACCTCCACAGATACCGTAAGTTGTCCTTCAGCCTTTTGCAGTGAAAAGGAAAAAAAAATTCTGTAAAAACCATAATCTGATCCTAGTGGTGCATATAGAGAGAGAGAGGCCAGCGTGATCATCTGCCCTTCATAGTCTCCTACCAGTATCACATACCTGCCATCTTTGTCAGGGTATACCACTCTACAGACAAATAGGACCCATCTCGGGATTTAAACTGCCTCTGTCCTCCTGCAGCCAGTCTTATAGGAAGAATTAAATACCTACCCAAAACCACATTTAGAAAGCTTATGATGTTCATGTTTGGGAGAAATGAGTCTCCTGAAGGAGAACCCAGCCATATTTTTCTTTATTTGTGTCATAATGTTGCCCCATTTTATTCGATTTGTAAGGCCTTTGACATTGTAAGTCATCACTTTAAATGTTGTGTTACTCATGATGGCTGTTATATGTTGGTGTTAAATTATTCGAATAAGAAGATGTGTTCTGGTGCCCTCTCTTGTCTGCATGGATATACTATTTAGACAGAACCACTTTGCAACATAAACCCTTTTGAAACCTTTCCAACTGGGCTAGAACTTGAAAAATACAATGAATAAACAATATCAGCTGCTTGCTTCTGTTTGAGCAGGGTGCAAATGGGTACCCTCTATACTCACTGTGGAGACCTTTCAAGGCCTGCCTGTATTTCCACAAACGGGTGGATAGTGCTGATCTTCCTGGACATGAAGTCTCCACCACTCACTCACACTAGTGGGACTACGCTGGAGGTACTAGGACCCAGTGGGAGCCAAAAATCTTCAGGAGGGCTGGCGCCGAATTAGGACCACGCATGGTTAGGCTGGCATTATGTCTGAGAAACCCAAAAGAAAAACCGGACCCACTGGGTTTCAACACTGCAGTGTCTGTGGGGAAGTCTTTGCCAAGGCTGACCCCCACACCACCTGTGTTTATTGTCTGGGGTTTGACCACCTCAATGCAGACTGCCAGATTTGTAAAAATTTTCCTGCAGCTACCCTGGAAAAGCGAGTTGGTAGGCTCAGGGAAAGGGAGGCCAAAAAGTCCACTGAACCGGATGGCCAGCCCGGTTCGGTGTGCCCTCTGACAGGGTAAGACTTTGTCTGGCAAAAGGAGATCTGACTCTGAGGAGTCGGTTCCAGCAAAAAGGACTAGGAAATCAGCTGGTGTGGAGCCAAAACTTTCCTCTCCAACTGCTGAAGAAATAGTCAAAGTGATTAAAATTGTCCAGTCGCTTTCCCTGGTTCCGACCGAGCCGGCACCATCAGGTAAGCGTGCGGTTCAGCCGGTTCCACTGATTCAAGAGTATGATTTAGAGAAATATTATGAACCGGAGGAGGAGGAGGAGGAAGAGGAGTATGAGGAGAGTGAATGTGGATTTGAAAGTCTGGATGTGCCCATTGACCCGGACATCTCCCCAGACAGGCCTTCAGGAGTGTCTCCTCCTAGGCTTTCTGAGTCCCCTTCTCATTTTATGTTTTATAAAAAAGTGGCTGAAACCCTCCAGCTCCCTATGGAGGAAGCTGTGGATGATGAAGAGTAGCCTGACTATGTGGAAATGATGGATATCCCAGAGTCTAGGAGACTGTCTATTCCTTTGCATAAATCTTTTGGGAAACAGACAGTAAAAATTCTAAAAACTCCTCACACTATACCTCCTGTGGATAAGAGAATAGACAAGAGGTACACATTGTCAGGCTCTGATACGGAGTTCCTTACACAACAATGCAGCCATGTTGGGGTAGTGCAGGCTGCAGCCTGTGACAAAGCAAATATTCCCTTGGCTTCACACCCCCTTGACAAGGACTCCAGGAGGATTGATGCCATGGCAAAGAAACAGTACATGGCAGCATCCTTGGGACTCAGACGAGCAAATTATATGGCTTATGTTGCTAGATATCAGAAATCCAGGTGGGATACTGTTATGGCTCTAGCAAAACAGGTCCCTGACCAGCTTGCAAAGGAGCTGGAGCAGGTGGCTGCTGATGGTATTGAGGCATCCAAGGTGCAATTCCATGCTGCAGTGGACTCTAATGATGTGTCATCAAGAGTCATGGCTACATCTGTGGCACTTCGCAGAATGGCTTGGCTCAGATGTACTAGCCTGTCACAGGATACCCAGACTAAGGCCATGGATTTTCCTGTTGTGATGCTGAAGATGGTGACATATCTTCAAGATACAGGAGCTCCTTCCCCGTCCAGTATACTCTGACAGGCAGGCTGAAGTATTGGGATCAATTGCTCCCGGAGCTTCTTATAAAAGTCATTCGTATAGCCATCAGGTCCTTGACTTTTATTCAGTTTTTAGTCCGTGATCATCCCATTCAGTTCTGTCATGGTGATAGAGGAATTCAGTGCCTCCTTTTGGGACTGAGCTAGGCCCGGAAGGGTTAGGCGTGTTAAGAAGGTCTGTATTTTCGGAGGGTCCACAGAATGTTCTGGCATGAACACGGCGTGGTGAAAATGTTTAAATGCTTGCTTGACTTGGTGGGGCATCCTTTCTACCTTTTCTGTTATAGGGGACTGGATCTGTGTGACATGATTTCCTTCTGGCGCAAGCGATGTGCCAGGAGCTGGGTGACGCGGGGACTCCCCCTTGTAATATTTTTTTTTAAGTATTGGAGGGCCTGTTTGGTTTTCATATTGAGTAGACATTGGATTTTTTGTTTGGTGGCCTCCAAAAGAGGTAGGGCCCCCGCCACATGCTGGTCCTGCAGCACCTGTAGTTGTGCAGGTTGTCCCGTTGAGATGCTTGCTTCTGCTTGTAGTGTGCGGCAAATTTTATGATATCTCCTCGAAGGACCACTTTAAGAGTGTCCCAGAGGGTACCTGCCCCTATTTCCGGTGCCCTATTCTCTTGTAGAATCTGTGATATCCACCCCTCCACCAACTCCTTAAACTCAGGAAGATTCAGACAAAAGTACTGAACCTCGATAATGTTGTTTTTTTAGTTGGTCCTTACTCCAGAGTAACCATCAGCACTTAGTGGTCAGATAAAGTGGATGGGAGCATATCACAGCCAGAGACTCTGCATTGATGCTTTCCAGTAATGTGAAAAAAGTCAGTTCTAGCATATGTCCCATGAGGTGCGGAGTAATGTGTGTATGCCCTACCATGTGGATTCAGGGACCTCCGAACCTCCGCCCACCAGTTGTCTTTTAAGTATATTTGTGCTGCCCTTTGGGCTCCTGTTTTCCTAGGTGGGTTGGGGTTAGTGGTGTCTTTATTGTCTTATATATAAAATTGTGATCACCCCCTATTGATAGCACCTCCTGGTGGTATTCTGTTATTTTTTGAAATAGGGATCTTACCACCCAGGAGTCTGATCAAGGAGGTATATAAATGCTCACCAGGGTGATTTTAACTCCCTCATATAAACCAGCTAATACGGCCAGTCTTCCCTCTGTGTCTATATAGGTGGATAGCACTTGGAATGGGGTGGAGCGGGGTATAAGAACAACAGCTCCTCTCCTTTTTCCCTCCTTGTAGGAGGAAGTTATAATATGTGATAAAACAAATTTCTGCAGCTTCTGATGTTCACATCGCCCCAAATGGGTTTTTTGCAGCAGCAGAAATGTAGTTTTTTGTTTTTTAAAGGAGTAGGACCTTATACCACTTTACCAGATCGTACAGTCCGTTCACATTTTGTGAGCAGACCGTTACCTTCAAATCTGGAGTTATTTAGCTGTTGTTGTTTGATAATATAAAATATACCACTAAGGGTTTGAGCTCTGTCTGAGCAGTTATTTGAAGGCACCTCAAGGACGGGGCCCAATCTCACTCCCAGCTGAAATGGTTAATCCAATTCCATCCACCCCTATCAGCAGGATAATGCTTGCTCTCCCCTAGTCTAAGAACAGGCTGTGCATTTAAGGTTACGTAAGAGTCAGGCTTCTGAGAATAGACATAACACTGAACAAGAAAGAACTAACAAGCAACACTAAAAAATATTTGTACAATGCAGCTTCCAAGGAAGGAGGGCTGAACAACGTGCCTTCTAAACAGACTCACAGAAACCCCAACTGGGGCTTCTGCAGAGACAGTGGGTAATGTGATGGAGTACTCCATCAGGTCCCCCAGGTCACAGACTAAGCCAGACCAAAAAAGATGGTGCTAGAAAAAAATCAGTATCACACGCTGATGGCCACATAAGAGGTCTTCACCTCTCATGTCGCCCTTTAAGCTCTGGATGTGGTTACCTCCACAGACCCACTCAAATATATAAGAACTTGTTCTATAATGACTAAGCAGCAATCCCAACCTTTAAAAAGTGCCTTTAAACTATTACAATTCAAAGTAGAAACTTCCTGGATTTTATTACGTTTTTTTCCACAACCCGTGACACGGTTGGGAACTGATGAGAGGGTCTTACCTGGCGGATTGCCATAAACGGGTAAGTTTGGTTAGGCTATCTCGGCATTGACTCTCTAACCACCTCAGTTCCTTTTTTCCCACCGTCAAGTGTGCTTCAGTGACGAGGATGCTCGCCCGCCAGGAGTCAAATCTTCAGTCTGTATGACAGCAGCATAGTTGTTCAGTATTTGATTAGTCTTTAGTTTATTTATTTATTTAAAGAAAAAAAAAGTTTTAAATTAATTTCAATGACGAAGAAAAGAAGTCTTCTTCAGCCCGCCTTCGACAGAATCGACCATGAATGGGGCCGGTGACGGTAGGGAGACTTCGCTTGAAAGCTGTTTTAGCAGCATGGCTGGGTCTGGTCCGCCACCCTCTTCGGGGGGGGGGGGTCTGACCACAGGCAGTCCAGTGCTCAGGAGGATGAGCGGTCCTTACAAAAGCACAAAAAGAAGTGGGCCCTTCCCAATCAAGGTCAGGGGCCCGACACTGTTTGACCTCGAGCTCTTTTTCCTCCCACCAGTTGAAGAAGAAGTGGTATCACTTGAGGTCGCCCTTTGGTACGTCTGCATGGAGGTTGTCAGTAGCTGGGGACAGGAGGCCAACCTCAGCTCCGTCAGGGTCACCTATGGCCTTGGTCCGTAGCAGCCACCAGCTTCAGAGTCCCTCTCTGTCCCCTGGGTGGTCTTCCAGTGAACAATTTCATCATTGGGCCACTCTTATGGGGCAGTGGGTTTAGTGGTTGTCCCAACTGCCCTTGCCTGTGGACCAGGCCCTGGGGCCTTTGGGCCTGGGGTCCGTGGTCCTGTGGGTGGAGCATTTGGATCAGTCTGGCTGCGTGACACTTTCGGTGCCATCAACGCTGCTCCCTCATGCTTCCCCCCTCATTTGGTTGTGGCACAGGGGCCAGTACAGGTACTGCTTTCTCCTACTCCTCCTTGTACTTTCAGGTCTCCAGCTTCAGTTGCCCCAGTACCAGATTTGGGGACCCCCAGGCACTCAGCCAGCGCTGGTTTTGGAGCTGCTCTTGGCTCTGGCCTTGGAGCCGCTCCCAGCGCCTCCTCGGGCACTGGGTTTTTCGACTCCAATTCAGGGAGTGCCTCCTCCTGCACTTCTTCCTCCTTTTCCTTTCTATACTATCCCATCTGGGGTAGTAGGAGACTATATTGAGTCTGATCCTGATCTTCGATTAGGGGATGATCTAGATGAGGGTTGATCCTTTGAAGTGGAAAGTAAGCCCTCCACTTCAGCAGAGCCTGTGGTCGAGGACCTTTCTTTTAAGTCTCTACTGAAGAATATGAATTCCACCCTTTCTCTTCAGACTTCTGAGGGGGATCCTGGGAAACTTTTGCACCTTCAGTATCTGCATGTTCCTGAAATTCCTGTGGAACTTACACCACTGGTGCAACCCTCTTTTGAGACTCTTTCACAAATGGTGTATGACAGACCGGCGCTCATTCCTTCCCTTGCTAATTCCATAGACAGGAAATATGCTGCCCTTAAGGATAGGCCAGTCCTTGCCTCTCAAGCCTTTGTGGATGCCATAGTGGTCTTGGCAGAGAATGACAAAGCCATGCTTCCCCAGGAATCCATGGCCCTTCCAGTGAAAAAAGAATCCCAAAAAATTGACACTCTAGGAAAGTGGGTGTTCGCTGATGCTACCCTAGGCATTCGTATTGCTAGCTATTAGGGCTATTTCTCTCAGTATGAGTATACCCTCTGGCATTCGCTCAGAGGAACAGTGGAGGCTTTTCTGGAGTCAGAAGTTAGCTCGGAGCTTCTTCAGACTATTACTAGAGGCACTGAGTCCAACAATCAGCAACTTAAAGTTGCTATGGGTGCCTTTGAAACTGCTTCTAGAGCAGCAGCGGCCAAGATATGCACCCAGTGTCACTCATGGCTAAGGACTTCGGGATTCACTAATGATGCTCAACCGAGAGTCATGAATTTTCCATTTAATGGTGTTTATCTGTTTGGCTCACAGGTGGAGCAGGCACTGGAGGCCACTCAGAAAACCAGGACTGCTATTAAGACGGCCATACCGGTCCCTGCCTTCCCTCAGTGAGGCAGAAATCGCCAGCAGTTTCATAATTACAGTCCTTTCGTGGTAAAGGCTAGGGGCTTTTAACAAGAACCAAACCCCTCAGCCACAAAAGAAAACACAGCAGAAGGCACAGGCCCCAAAGGCACCCAGTGCCACCCTCTGAAGGCCCAAACTGTCTACCACTCAGTCAGAACCCCTTGCTTCTGAGATTCAGGGCTTTCTGAGCAACAGGGCAGTAGAAGTGGTTTCCACAAGCAGTACGCAACATGGTTTCTGCTTCCACTACTTCCTAGTTTCAAAGAAAACAGGCGGTATGTGCCCTATTCTAGACCCAAGGAAGTTAAACAGATACCTGTTCAAAAAGAAATTCAGGGTGATATCGCTAGGAACACTCCTACCACTGATGCATCAAAATGATTGGCTGGTGTCTCTGGACATGTGGGATGCCTACCAACACATCCCAGTGCATCCAAGCCACCACAAGTACCTACGCTTTGTGGCTCTGGGCCAGCACTATCAATTCAGAGTCCTGCCCTTGGGGATCTGCTCGGCGCCACAAGTCTTTACAAAGTACTTTACAGTACTTGCGGTGCATTTCAGAAAACTCGGGAATTCAGGTGTTTCCATACCTGGACAATTGGTTCCTAGCAAGCTCCTCCAGACAAGGGACACAGGAAGCAGTTTCCACAGCTTTCAAATTCCTCACATCCATGGGAGTTCTCCTGAACCTGGAAAAATCACAGCTACAACCCTCCTAACAACTAACATAGAAACATAGAATTGCCTTATGTCTGTCCCATGCATTCTTGAATTCCCCCACTGTTTTTGACTCCACGACCTCCTCAGAAAGGCTGTTCCATGCATCCACAACCCTCTCTGTGAAAAAATACTTCCTCACATTACCTCTGAGCCATCCCCCCCATCTTCAAATTGTGCCCCCTTGTTGTTACACATCTCTTTTTCTGAAAGATGCTACCCTCTTGGACTTGGCTGATTCCCTTGGGGTACTTGAAAGTTTCTATCATGTCCCCCCTCTCCCTCCTTTCCTCGAGGGTATACATATTAAACTCCTTTAGGCTCTCTTTGTATGGCTTCTGGTGCAGACCCTGCACCATTTTAGTTGCCGTCCTCTAGACAGCCTCCATCATGTCTGTGTCTTTGCGGAGATGGGGTCTCCAGAACTGCATGCATTACTCCAGATGGGGTCTACCAAATGTCTGTACAGAGGGATAACAACTTCCTGTTTTCTACTGGTAATGCCTCTCCCTATGCGTCCCAGTATCCCCGCAGCCCTCCTTAGTGCCTTCTCACATTGCTTGCCCACCTTTAGGTCATCTGATATGACTACCCCAGGCCCCTTTACCATTGTGTACTCTTCCCCTGGGTTTTTGTTTCCCAGGTGCATTACTTTGCACTTCTTTGCATTGAATCTAAGCTGCTATGCATTTGACCATTCCTCCAAACTTGCCAAGTCCCTTCTCATCCTTTCAACCCCACCTTGTGTATCAACTCTGTTGCATATCTTTGTGTCATTTGCAAAGAGACATACTTTTCCTTCCAGTCCCTCAGCAACATCACTTATAAAGACATTAAAGTGGACTGGTCCCAGTACTGAACCCTGTGGTACCCCACCTTTCTTCGGAGTGGATTCCATTTGCTATTAACCTCTGCGTTCTGTTGTCCAGCCAATTTTTTACCCAGGCTGCCACCTTGGGACCCACTCCAAGGCTGGCTAACTTGTTTATTAATCTTTTGTGTGGGACTGGCTCAAATGCCTTGCTAAAGTCTAGGTAGGCCACGTCCATAGCCCCTCCCTGGTCTACTACTTTGGTCACCCAGTCAAAAAATCTATTAGATTTGTCTGACACGACCTTCCCGCTGTGAATCCATACTGCCTTGGGTCCTGTGCCCTGCTGGCCTCTAGGTACTCAGCAGTTCTTCTTTTAGAAGTGATTCCATCATTTTCCCTACCACTGAGGTGAAACTAACAGGTCTGTAGTTTCCTGCCTCTGCCTTGCTCCCACTTTTGTGAAGTGAAATCACATCCTACCTCCTCCAGTCCTCAGGTACCATCCCGTCCTCCCATGATTTGTTAAAGAGGGTAGTCAGTGGTGTCACTAGTTTTCCCCTTAGTTATTTTAGAATTCTGGGGGTGAATCCCGTCAGGCCCCATTGCCTTGTCCACCTTCAGTTTTAAGAGTTCTTTCAGAACCCTTTCTTTTGTGAATGGACTGGTATCGACCCCCCCATCCCCCTCCTCTTTTGTGAATACTGAGCAGAGGTATTCGTTCAGTATCCCTGATTTTTCACTGTGCCCTCTGCCCCACATTCCCTCCCCTTTATTAAGCCTCAGTATCCCTCCCTTGGTCTTTCTTCACTCCCTAATGTACCTATAAAAGGTTTTACCCCCTTCTTAGCAGAGTTGGCTACCTTTTCCTCAGTTTGGGCCTTTGCAATTCTGACTGCCTTCCCTGCCTCCTTCTGCTTTAACTGATATAGTTCTCTGTCCTGCTCCTTCTGTATTTCCTTATATTTCCTGAATGCTGTCATTTTCTCCTTAATCTTCCCTGGCACCTCTTTTGAGAACCATAGTGTTTTTTTCCTTCTTTTTGTTTTGTTGATTTGCTTTACACAAAGGCTTGTTACCTCTGTGATGGCAGTTTTGATTTTTCCCCACTGTTCTTCCACCCATCTTCCTTGCATGTTTGCTAGTGTTTTTCTGAGGCACTCTCCCATTTTGCCAAAGTTAGCCCTCCTAAAGTCCAACACCCTTGCTTTTGTATGGCTTGACTCTATGGCTGTGTTTATTGTGAACCACACTGTTAGTGGTCACTTGTTCCCAGATGGCTACCCATTTCTAAATCTGAGATCCTTTCTCCATCCCCGTTTGAGAGTATAAGATCACTCCCTTCTGAGTGGGTTCCAACACTAGCTGTCTGAGGCATGCTGCCTGTAGGGCATCAAGAATGACCCTGCTCTTGGATGTGGCTGCAGTAAAGGTGCTCCAGTTAACATCTGGCATATTCAGGCCCCCATCAACAATATCTGTCCTTTCTCTGCCATTCTATGGATTCCTTCTATCATTTCCTTGTCCATTGTCTCCCCCTGAGATGGCAGTCTGTAAACAGCCCCTGTGCAGATTGTGGTGCCATTTCCTGTTTCCAGGGTGACTCACAGTGCCTCCTCCCCTTCTTGTTTACCCTTTAGTTCTGTTGCTTTGATTCCTTTCTTTATGTAGAGATCTACTCCATCTCCTCCTCTTTTACCTTCCCTGTCCCTCCTGTAGATTGTCTACCCTGGTATGTTGACATCCCAGTCATGGTTCTCTGTGTACCATGTTTCTGTGACTGCCTTGATATCCAGGCATCCTTCATCCATCAAGGCCACTAGTTTAGGGAGCTTGTTACCCAGACTATGGATGTTGGTACTCGTCGCCCTTCATGTTTTTTATGGCCTTACCCCTTTTAGGCCCATCCCTGTCCTTACTGCTTTTTTTCTGGATTTACCCCAGTTCTGCTCCCTATCAACTTCTCTACCTTTGTGTTTATTTCACTAACTACCCTGTTTTTGGGGGGGCTGGGAGTTCCCTGCTTCTCTTAAGTGCCTCTTCCCCCCATGGCTAGTTTAAATGCTTGCCAGTGAAGCATTTAAACCTATCACCTAGGATCCTGGTTCCCTTCCCGGACAGATGCAGACCATCACACCAGTACAGGCCTGTATCCCTCCAGGTGGACCCCCAGTCCCCAATGAAGCCAATTCCCTGAGCTCCGCACCAGTTTTTCAACCAGTCGTTGAATACCTTGGTGCAGAGTACCTTAGCCTCACCCATGCCATAGACAGACAGAATTTCCGAGAAAGTTATCATGCATTCTACTTGTCTAAGGCCCCTCACCAACTCCACAAACTCCTACTGCACTGCTCTGATTCCATTCGCAGCCAGGTCATTTGTTCCTAGGTGGACAATGACATCCGGCTGTGCAGCTGCTCCCACAATCCTGAGGATTAGTTTCCTGTTCCTCCAAGCCATGGCACTGGGCAGGCACCTTACTTCTCTCTCCCCTCCCTCCCCCAGTTCTAACCCCCTAATGACTGAGTCCCCCACCAGGAGTTGTTTCCTTCCCCTGTGGGGTCCTGTGCCATGCTCCTGTGGGTCTCCTTTGTGGAGGTTCCCAGCATCCTCCTTGGTCTCCACCGTGGTTGCCTCCATAGAGGAACCACGCTCTGCCAGAATGGTGAATGAATTGTGAAGAGGCACAACTGGAGGGATGCATCTCTGTTCCACCACCGTCACACTCCCTGACCCTACCGTGGTCCAACTGCTCCTCTTTCTTGGCAACCTCTGAGGCAGTGGTGGTGGCCTGGGTGGGAGAGGAGGTTTTCCCGAATCCTTGCTAGGTTAGCATGGAGACAGGCAACCTCTTCCCTCAGACCAGAAAGGTGCCTACAAATAGGGCAGCAACACAGCCTCCAGAATGTCTCCCGGAAGACTTCTCTTCATAGGAGCTCTCCTGGACACATCCAGGGCAAGAGCCTTCCTCCCAGGAGACAGGAGAAACAACATTCTCCAGATGGCTCACTTCATCAAGGAGAACAACTTGGTTTGAACTCTCTCAATGCAGCAAATGCTGGGTCTCATGGCAGCATCTGTGTTCATAGTGCCCCTGGCACGCTTGCATATGAGAACCATACAGTGGATGCTCAGCACTTGGTGGTCTCTGACCATGCATGTGCAATCCTTCCACATTAAGGTGACAGAGTCTCTAATGAGGTCACTCACCTGGTGGACTCAGCAGGACAACCTTCTCCAAGGTTTTCCCTTTGCCCCACTGGAGACACAGATCACCATCACCACAGATGCATCTCTGACCAGTTGGGAACTCACTGTCAGGATCTTCACACCCAGGGCCTGTGGAGTCAGGATGAGTCCCAGTTGCACATAAATTTCCTGCAGATGAGAGCTGTTCTGTATGCTGTCCAAGCCCTGAAGGATGTCCTCTGTCACAAAGTAATTCTCCTTCAGTCGGACAACAAGGCAGTGATGTACTACAGTACATCAACAAATTGGGTGGAGCACACTCTTACCCTCTGTGCAGAGAAGCCATGAGAGTGTGGGCATGGTGTCTCTAACACGAAGCCCTGATCCAGGTGGTTTATCTGCCAGAAATCCAGAACGATCTGGTGGACTGCCACAGCAGAATGGAGGCAGATCCACACGAATGGTCTCTTGACTCAAACGTCATGCAATCACTATTTGAAGAGTGGGGCGCTCCGGACCTGAACCTTTTTGCGTCCTCACTCAACGTAAAACTGCCTCTATTCTGCTCCAGAAATTCAGAACCTGGTGCTTTCTGTCAGGATGCATTCAGACTGCAGTGGACAAGATACTTTCTGTATGCATTTCCTCCTCTTCCCTTAATTCAGAGTGTGCTGCTCAAGTTAGAGGCACGGGGGCAGCATGATTCTCATCCCCCCATATTGGCCTCATCAGATATGGTTTCCATTAATCAACAGATTATTGGAGGTTCCACCGAGACAACTTCCACTTAAAATGGACCTGCTGACCCAGGGTCCAGTGGTCCATCCCAACCTGTGGTCCCTTCATCTTCATGCCTGGCTCCTGAGGAGATAGAAGTGGGTAGATTCAGCATCTCTTGGAGAATCTCAGACATCCTCCTAGCAGTGTGCAAACCATCCACTAGGAAGACCTACATGGCAAAGTGGAAATTATTTTCCATTTGGTGTGCAAAATCCACCCTGGACCCCTTTGCTTGCTCACCAAACAAGATATTAGAGTACCTTCTAGACCTGTTGAATGCAGAGCTGCAAAACTCAGTGGTGAAGGTGCATCTTTGTGCAGTTCTGACCTACCACAAGCCTATCCACAATATGTCGGTGGCTCAGCTACCCTTAGTTAAGAGATTCCTTAATGGTATCCTGCACACTAGTCCACCAATCAGGAAACCGGTAGCCACTTGGGATATAAACCTTGTGCTAGGCATGCTCACCCGTAAGTCATTTGAGCCTCTAGCAACCTGCAACCTGAAGTGTCTGACCTGGAAGGCTGCCTTCCTTGTGGCCATTACCTCCACTCGCAGGGTGTCTGAAATACATGCCCTGCTCACAGACTCCCTGTACACAGTATTTCACAAAGACAAGGCGGTGCTTCAAACTCACCCTAAATTCCTTCCCAAAGTAGTCTCGGAATTCCACCTGAACCAGTCCTTGGTCCTTCCGACCTAGTTTGCAAATTTTCAGAATGAAGGGGAACTTTGCACCACCAAGATAACATGGTAAATTTACTGTACATTATGGTTGAAATACAAACAGTGGTAATAGTTAGCCTGTTTGCCTAAGGGCCAGGTGAAGTGCTCCCCACACAGTTTCTTAATAAGGAGTTCGTAAGGCATCCTCGAGCCAGCATATGCCCTTCAGCTATCTTTATAGCTATATTTTGATATAGTAATATTCTCCACAGATATACAGCTACTGCCCTGTTTCCCAAGGCAAGGGAGATAAGCAGTAAGGTGGAGGAATCTGTGGGTTGAGGTACTCTTAAGTACCAAAGTTACATAGTAGTGAAGTTCTCCCCATGCATCTCATCCCAAATCCTCAACTTGATATATAAATTAATCCCCAATGTTAGTTCTACAAACTGCCTTCCTCTCCTGTCGGAGAAAGCAACATCATTATGGCCGGGCAACGCTGAGGGCAACTCATGTGAGATTGCACTGATATTCAAGAGGTACTGATATACTCCTAGGAGGGAAATCATCACCTCAGGCACAATAGCCGCATGGAAATACACAACAGCCTCATGACTCACTAGCATAAAGAAAAAGAAGGAAAATAAACCCTCCCCTTATTATGAGGCGTTCTTGTCAATTCAGAAACATTTTGCTGCGGCTTCCAAATGGTGACCCATCAGATGAGACTGACCAGGCACCCCAGGTTTATTTAAACCAAGTGGAATCAAATCTTTCTCCCAGAGGGGGAGTGTGTTTGTCCCATTATGGCTTGTGTGCATTTTACAGCGCCCTGTATGCATTCCAACTAAAAAACATAACTTTAACAAATCACTTTTCAGCTGTCTAGATACTTAATGCAGATCAGCCCAATGGGGAATTCTCTTGTATGGGGCTCCCTGAGTTAAGCATTCATCACTATTTATTACAAACTCTGGGGGTAACACCTGAGAAATCTACTTGATAGAAAGTTAAACATAAGGACTGAGCAGCACTTTGAGCTTGTTTCTCTCTCTGAAAGGATGACAGCTGCGAACAAAGAAGCCAACATGACTGTGCCCTTATGCAGTGAAAATACAATAGGGATGTTCGAGAGGGAAAGTGCCTCCTCTGCTAAAACCGGCCAGTTTGGTATGCCATCCAAGGACACCAGTTAGATGTACAATCAATGGTCTGGGGTGAATAGAACTGTTTTTTTTACTTTTTTGCAGTCTGCACTGTCAGAGAGGAGAGAGTGAGTCCAAAACAGGTCAGTTCACAGAGCTCTGGCCGCTGCCGACTCAATGAGTAAATCACAAAGGATGAGACAGTACCTTAATCCTAGAGCTTCAGTTGACTGAGGTGGACTTGACGGCAACATTCCGTGGATGGGAATTGTAGAAAGAAGTTTTTTAACTTCCGCCATTGTATTTCCAGCCACGGCTCGACCTTTCTGTCTATTGCGTCCTGATCTGGCCATTTCCCATTCTCTCCATTGTGGTCTTGAATGCTGGTCTCCTCCGGCAGGTTCCTCCCTGCCTGGGATTATTATCCACATTTTCCTCCGCACGACCCTAGCCTCTTCAGGAGTGTGGTTCAGGGTAGTGCCATTCTCCCACATTACACACAGCTTAGCCAGGTACAGCATTTTAATTGTTATCTTTTTAGCTTGCAGCGCTTTAATGAACTCTTTCTATTTTAGGCGTTGTTGCTGGATTTCAGTGGGGTAGTCATGGTCAAAGTAGAGGCGGTGCCCACTATATTTAACTTCTTTCATTGCCCATGCTTTCCGGAGAACTTCTTCCCTAACTCTGAAGCTAGAAAATTTCATGATGATTTGTAGAGGGTGAGCTGCCAGGTCCGTGGGCTTAGGATACAGGGCCCGATGCACTCGTTCTAGTTAAATTTCAGTTGTTGTTGGGAGATCCAGCACATCTCTCATGAGAGCCTCCAAAAAGTCACACATATAGCTGGTCTTCAACCCCTCAGGGTGACTGGACGACCACAAATTATCTTGTCGGGACCTTGCTTCCAGGTCAGTACACTTAGCCTGCAAATTGTTGGAATAGAAATCCAGTTCCTGCACTGCTCTTCCAAGCTGCACCACTGTATCCTTCATTGTAGACGCACATTGTTCCACCTCATCCAGCCTGCTTTCAGCCCCTGAAAGTTGGTTGTGTAGTTTTTTAAATTCCTGTTTATTTTCATGTCTTGAAGCCCTTATGTCCTGGAGAATCTGCTCAAACCGATGTCTAGTGAGCCGGTCTGTTTCATGATCTGTATCCTCATCTGGGCCTCATGAGCTAGCCGGTGAGTTGCTCCTACTATGGGCCGATTGTTGTTGTGCCATCTCTATAGTTTTAACTTGGATTTTAGTTGTTTAGACTTAGCTCTTGTTAATCTGCCATCTCCAGCTCCTTTCCCCGACATGAAGAGCCATCAATTTTAAAGGTTAAATTGATAGGAGCGATAGTTTTAGTCAAGGGAGACAGGAGCCCAAAAGTTTAAGCTGCAGATGAGCCTGTGACATCACTGGAAGTCTTAGCAGGAACTATTCTATTTGCTTCCTGAATTCTGGGCAACAGTTTCCTGTGGGCATGGCTGGTGTGCTAATCATGGCCACGCTAGTGTCGGCTGCTCCATTTTTTTGTTTTATGTGCTACATTGTCTTCATCCCTCATGAACTGCACCATGTGTGCACGTACTGTTACTGTGCCTGCATTGCTGGCTGTGTTTTTGTTCTCAGTGGCAGTGGTGTCCTGCCCTGCTGTCCTTCAGCTGATAGACCCCTACATTTCGCATATGCTACTTCTAGTTTTGGGCTGGAGTTCTGTTGTCTTCCTGCTAAATGCTGCTGTTTCCTTCCGAGGCTGTTTCTTGAATCAGGAGGTATGAAGCAGCACATGCTACATGAAGTAGCATGCATTTACCATGTGGTATTTCTTTCATGAATTTAGCACCATTTGTTTTGTCCTGTACATTTCCTGTCTGCCAGTTTTTCCTCTTACGTTACTAGATTGGCCATTTTATCATGAAAAAAAAAACACAATGGCTGATTCACTGGTAATGTTGTCAATCTTAAGAATGTGGAGCAAACTTTCTTAAACTTACTATTTGCTGCCATTTTCTGTCTTTGCAGGGCTTAACTGGGTCCTCCTTCCATCTCCACAGGCTCTTCCCTCTCAAGGAACTGCCAGCTCCCTCACAGTCCAACCTGTGGATATCATCCTGATTCAGCTGTGGCATCCCCCCCCTCCCCACCATACACACACACTGGGGCTCCTCATGCTGGGCTAGATCCCAGGAAAGTATGTAGTGTTCTCAGCATCTGATAATGTGCAGAGCAGGATAATGAAGATCCTGGCTTGACCTTGGTGGATGTGGTGGGGAGCAGAAACTCATCTCTCCAGCTTACTGTGCTGCATTTTTCATCCTTTGTTCCAGCACTGCGTCCTCTTCACTTGGGGCGCAAATGTCTTTTCTGGGCTAATGTGGCTGGGTATTCCCATCCACCAGGCTCAGCCAACTCTACATTGGCATCCCTAATTGAACATCTTGTGCCTCCATGTCAGATGGCAGCCATCAGAAGACCTGTTGACATCTGGCAGCATGCCCTGTATTGCACACTATTACCAGCATGACCTCCTCCTTCTCTTGAGTTACCAGGGAGCAGTTGTACAGCCAGGATGTGTACAAAGTGGATGCGTGTCACCAACTGTGCCACTCGGTGTGCAATGCCCCAGGCTTCCATACAACCCAGGTGGCTGACCTGGATGCAGCAATACCATCAGACCATTAAGCAGCCCTGCAGCAAGCTGTTAAAAGTTTTCTAGCTGCTATCACCAGCCAAGGCCTACAACACAGTCGGTGATGTTGATACCAGCGTAACATAAGGGGCAACCTCGAGTGCCAATGGCTGCAAGTATGAAACTCCACTGGGCTTCTTTTTAATTGACTCTGCATCATTGCCATCAGTACATGTATATGTGATGTTGTATGTATACGACCCCAGGAAAAGGGCCGTACATAGAAGACTTATCAAGAAGCAGGCATTCAGTGCTCCAAATCCCTTTCATATGGAGCACAACATGACTGCTATTGAAGAACATAAATCATGAATGTGGGACCGTAGATAAAACAAAAAAAAAAAAAGATGCTGAGTGGCATGGACATTGGAAAAGAGCCACCGGTTGCAGAACTTAGTGTCTGCTACCATAAGTACTGTGATCAAGAAATAGACTTTGGAGAAGGTTTCTTGAATTGACTTTGCCTCTTCTGTGGAGCAGAACTAATAAAAGGTGCCTGTTGCTGAGCTGATGCCCACATTTCCTAGGGAAGGTAATAGGCACCCTGGCCAGGGTCTCTGGTCTCTGACTCTGATAAAGTTGTTCCAAGCAGCATGGAATGTTGGTGTCCTTAGTGTTCTGAACCTCCATTTTCATCAGTCCACAGAACTTGTGACACAGTAGAGACTAACCCTCCAGAAGACTTTATACTAACTTATAACAAGCTGGTATAAAGAATTAAAACGATACTGTAGAATTGAAAAGTAGCGCATTTGTTTAATTTAGCAGTCTGAGGCTATGCAACTTGTTAGCTGCAGTAAAAGTTCACTGTCCTGTACTTCTGTATAATGAGTCTGACATAGATAACTAACTTAGCTGTTCAATTAATTTAGTGAGTCTCTTTCTACAGTGAACATAGCAAGACTTTTTTTTACAGTGAAATAAATCAATTCTACAGTAGTTTGTTTGCCTTACCTTAGTGGGAGAAATCGGCCATTTCCTTTGCACTCTTTGCAGCATGAAGAAAACTTGGGTGATGCAATTTTCTGTCTGTAGCAACATGATGGAATGTCATTGGGGAACCAGCTCTGTGTCAGCCTCATCTAAAATAACAATTCCAGCTGGAATGGAAAACTGATTCTACAGATCTTCTCCAACTTTGGACCTAACAAATAATCATTATCAAAAGGAACCCTATAAAAACGTGCCTTGGAGTCTTAGTCCACAGACCAGCTAAAATCGGACTTCTCTCATGGCTGTGATAATGGAAGAGGAGCAATAACACCACTTTACTGGAATCTTAGGGGTTGCAAAGACCTAGTCCAGTTCAACCATGGGGGTTGCAAAGCTCACTACTTACCACATTATATACAAACAAATCCTAGGAAAACCTTGTTTTAGCAGCTCCTAGGGGTTGCAGTGGCCATCATAGCGATTTCAAGGAACTCATAGGGGTCTCAGATGCGATCCCTAGCCACCTCTAAATTATGCCCCTGTGGAGGAGCCTCTGACAAAGATCTGTGTGCTGTACAGTGCCACATCACCTAGGTAGGAGGATGCCATGTTAATGAGAGTCCGGAGGATGGCCACAAGAGAATCTTCTGCAAGCCCTCCGAGAGCGTTGTCACCCACTCACATGGTGCACCCTGAAGACCAGAATAGAGACGTACATAATTCTGATGTTAGAGTCCACTGCCAAGAGGTCATGCCCACAAGTGGCATTTATTTTCTTATTATTCCTGTCAGAGAGAATAGTGGTATTTTTCACAATATTAACTACTGAAGCATCTGTGCTCGATGGGGTCTCTCACCGTTTCAGCATATCCTCCTGAAAGGGATACCATCATGTCCTTGATTTTGCAGATGGCTTGATCTGCAAATCACTTTTTCTGATCAGTATCCAACCATTCCTGGTTGACAGTCTGATCAAAATGTTGAAAACTCAGGAGAATTTAGTGGCGCTTCCTGAAGTTGAAAGTATGGGCTCCACCAACAGTAGGTCCGCTGACTAGATCTCCAAGAGCAAAGCACTACAAGTGTCAGCCACCAGATATGAAGCAAACTGAGTATCAAACAAGAAGGGGATGGTGGCCGGCTCCATAACGTCGAGTGATAGGGCATCGCCTGGCACGCTGACGACTTGGGTTCATGCCTGAGCCCGGGACAACAGGAGCTATGGCTGGCAGGAGGGTTTCAATTGTCTGTGGGATGCTATTCTCCTTGGGGGGGTTTGGAGCCTGTGTCATTCTGGTGCAGCTGCTGGTGGCCTGTTGCAATAGCACACCTTGCGGCGTGGGTGACCACGTGCCACGGTGTGTTCACCAGGATGCCACAAGTGTGCGGCCATCTTGGGAGGGGAGGTGAGTGGGCAAAAACAGGAAAATGCCAGTTCGGCTGGATGGATGATGGTGGCCGGTCACCTTGCCCGTCACACAGCCCAGGAGTGCCAGTGCCGATCCCGCCCATGTGCCCCAGTGAATTCTCCATGCCTTCGGGAAAGCAAGTGCTCTGTATGGAAGGAGCTCCCCCTGGGAAGGGATACATCGGGCAAACGGGGGGGCCACGGGTATGGGATAGTGGATGGCAGCCGGAGGTACCTGGTGGGTCGAGCTGGTCCTAGGAAGCTCAAAGGAGTGGCTGACCGGGGGGATAATGAGAGTATAAACAACACACACACAAAAAAAAGGAGTGGGGTGGAGGCTGAGTGTGGGCTCCTGATTACTGAAGCTTAGGTTAACTGGAGAAGAGTTTGCCAGCGTCCAGTGATTCAGCAGGTTCTGCTGGGATGGGACATTACTTATCATAAGGCTTATGTGTATTTTTTTTTCCTGAGGATCAGAATCATCAGGATTGTTGGTGTTTGCCTGCTCATTGGATAGAGCATCTTTGTCATATTTCAGTATGCAAGTATGTCAGCACGTACCTGTTGCAGGCCCCCTTGGCCTGAGAGGTCTGCCTCCAGTGTCTTCTCAGGTGGAACCTGTGGTTTCTCAGCATGGAAAATATGATTTAAGTGTTTTAGTGGGGACATTTGCAACTCAGTTTTAACACTGCCTTTTGAATTGCCAGATGTACCGTCCTACAGTGACACCAGAGGTCTGGGTCTTAGGGGCTTGAAATGCCATATTCATTTGAGTAGTTCAAAAAGAGCCATATGGGGAATGTCGCATAGTCCTGTGGCAGGCCTTGCATGTTTTATGTGAGACCAGTCCGTGGAATGCCATAGTGCCAATTTGCTGCTTTCTTTTCCCCCTAATAGTCCAAACCAGAAATAAACTCTTTAAGATGCAGACCCACAATTATTTTTTTTTGTCAGAGTAAACTCTATCAGGCAGAAAATCAGATATAGACATGCTGACCAGCACTGATGCCCCACTAACCTGTTTTAATTAAAAAACACAGCCGAAAAGTGTTAAAAATGCAATTTGAAAGACAGCTTTTACTTCAGAGCAGCATCAGACTGAAAAGAGCGAGTTTGCACATGTGTAGTTGTCTAATGATGTCAGTCATATGCTGCTGGGTGCACATGAAGGGCGCGTGTGCATTAAAGCGCAGGAGTGCTCCAAAATCACTGAAAAGTAGTGCACATGTGCAGAGACCCATGCTCATCCATTACTGAAGGGTACAAAATTGGCACATGTGCTGCCAGTGGCTAAGGAAGCCAAAAACTTGAATCAACCAGAAATTAGCCCAAGTAGTTCTAAAAATCACTAAAACACCAGGAACAGGTAGGAAACCTTGAGATCAGTGAGGCAGAGCTGGTGGGGTAGAGGATCAAGCACAGACCCCTTGTTTACTTGAGGCACCATACAGGCTAAGTAACAGACCAAGTACAGTAAAGGCCCTTCCAATTACACCCATACACTTGAAGGCAGATGCATCCAGACCTCCAAGAATGAAGCTGTAAACAATGGGGTAAAAAAGCTGGCTTGTCAATTTAAAGTCATTTAAAAGAGACTCAATCCAGTCTGAGAAGCTGCCTGTAAAAAACAAACAGCCCCTATCTGCTAGAGTTAACCTAAATGTGGAGAAAGAAATAAAAAAGTGACAAAGATTACAGGTCAACTGGTGAGCTCCTCAACTGTGCTGCTACCCCATTACACTGGTAGAGAAGACTGAAGAAAATGGAAATTCAGAACACTAAGGACTCCCAACATTCCATGCTATTTAAAATTCAGTAAACAGGGCCAGCCCGCTGGCGCAAGGTCAGGGCGCCGAACTGCGACGCCTGTGACCTGGGTTGGGGAACGGATCAGGGTCGTCGGAGGGCTGGCGGGAGGGAAGAAGGATTGAGTGTCCAGTGACTGCTCTCCTTCTGCAGGGGGGAGGGGTAAGAGTGATTGGTGCACTACAGACACTTAGCGGAGACTAGTTGTACTGTGAAGCGCTGACACCAACAAGCTCCGGGGAGGGGGGCAGCCGCTGGTTGTCATTGCACGTCCCTGCCCCTGCATACAAGGGAAAAAACTCAGCTGCCTGCCACCTCAATGAAGCCAGCCCCTCCGCTGCAGTTAGCTCCCAAGAGATGGCTTCCCGACCTATCCCGTCGATTGCGGCACTGAGGGCAAGTGCTGCAACCCTGCCCTGGGAGGCAAGCCAGGGGTATCGAGAGTCACGGCTGGAAGTTGGGAATGGAAGCGGAAAAGGTCCGTGACCTGACAGAGGCACCGGCAGCAGATCAGCGACAAAAAGTACACTAAATAAAAAAAATAATTAAAAAATTCAGTAAACAGATTTTAACCATTAAATAACTGTCTCAAGAACTAATTGTTTTATTTTTCCATTAAACTTGTTAATAAAATATGTATAAACTAAAAGCTATAGCTGTACCAGTGGGCCCCTGTTGTAAGTAATTTACCATGGACAACATGGAGTGACACAGAAGAATTGGCAAGAAGCTGGCATTCAGTGCTTCAAACCCCTTTAATATGGGTCACAGTATGGGCCCGATTCACAAAGCCCCTAGAACGACTCAAGATGCCTGCGTCAAACATTAATGACACAAGTGGCACCTTGCACCAGAATATGCCCCAGGATCTATTCAGAATGGTAGCTTGCATCAAATGGGGCTTGTGCCAGTCTTGTACACAAATGGCTGGCAGATGGCACCAGGGGCTTGCAGATGGCAGGCCGCCATATCCCCATTTGGTATTCACAAAACCTTCCCAGAGGGCAACAGTCAATAACCTTAGACCAGCCAGTGCTGGTCTAAGGGTACTTAGATGTGTCCTCTGGGAGAGTATTGACATTTGCAGCATTGTGCCACGGTCCCCCCACCCCAGCCCCAATTCCTGTTCATACATAAAACCCTGGTGGTCTAGCAGACCCTGATCAGCCTGTTTCCCATTTATTAAATAAAGGAAAAAAAAAACATCCATGGTGGTCCAGCAGACCCTCCCCCCAAAACCCCAACCCCCATTAATACATAAAAATCCCTGGTGGTCTAGCAGACCCCGATCCCATTTATTAAATAAACAAGAAAACATCCCTGGTGATCCAGCAGACTCCCCCCACCACCCCAATTCCGTTAATACATAAAAATCCTGGTGGTCCAGCGGATCCTCCACCCCAATCACCATACTCATCCAACCTGGTGGTTAATGGACTCCATAGGCAGTGCCCCCACTACCTCCATTCCATTCCAGAACTGGCGCTACCGCGACAGCCTTCTCAGCTGCACCACTACCAGGCACCGACTGAGCTGCTCAGTGGACTCGATACAGTTTGTATTCAATTGACAGCCCAGTTGGCGCCAGCCATGGTCAAGCGGAGGACTGTGCCAGTCACTTGGTTCTGGAATTGGACGGGGTGTGGTGGTGGGGCAGTGCCAGGGGTGGGGTCCACTAGACTACCAGGTTGGATGTATAGCAAATGGGGATCGGGCTTGGGAGGGTCTGCTGGACCACTAAGGCATTTTTTTGTTTATTTAATAAACAGGATTGGGGTCCGTTAGACCACCAGAGATTTTATGTTTTAATAGGATCCAGGTGGGGGGTCCACTGACCACCAGAAATGTTTTTTTTCTTTTATTTAATAAATGGGAACCACAGGTGATCGGGGGTTCACTAGACCACCAGGGTTTTTATGTATTACTGGGATCGGGGGGCATGATAGCCGCCAGGGACTGCTGTCCATGGTGCTATTGCCACACAACCACCCTGCAGCTTGCAGCACACCTTCTCAATGCACCATCTGTTTGGTACAGGCCCAGAATTGCCACAAGCCTCGGGACTTTGCCACTGGGACCCTACCCAATAGTGAGTCGTCATTAGGTCCCTGGTGATGGTGGTAGTTGGTGCAAGCTGCTTCATTGCAGCTTACACCAACCTTTTGTGGAATTGGGCCCATATGAGTTCTGCTGGAGCACATAATTCTGGGGCCATAGAGAAAAAAGGAGCTGCTGAGTCACATGGACATTGGAAAAGAGCCACAGGTTGCAAAACGTTGCCATCGAGTGTCTGGTACCATAAGTACTGTGACTAAGAAACACACTTAAGGAAACTGGAGAAGGTTTCTTGAATTGACTGTGCCTCATCTGTGGAGCAGAACTAATAAAAAGAGTCTGCTGCTGAGCTGATGCCCAAGGTTCCCAGACTATAGAAAACTGGCAAACAGTCTCCTTCTTGGCAGTAGTGACCCAATGATTTTATTCCACCCTTGTGTTTGAAAAAAGTTTATGATATGAAAGGAATTTCCAGCAGCTCGCTTGCTGAAAACTTGTCTCTATTATAGAGAAACTTGTCAAAATGTTCACATGGTTGGCAACCTTGTGGAATCAACAACAGTGCGATCTGGTTCCAAAAACTGATTTGAGGGCTAAAGCAGTTTAATTGGCTGAAAACAAATCTAAAACACATTGGAAACAGTACTTCCCCACCCTTCTAGGTTTTAGGGCCATGTGAAGGTATGGGATTGTGTTATACAGACAAGCCATGTGACCTGGCAGGTCTGCGTTAACAGTAGTCAAAGTTATAGCGGCGTTGAGTATTTTGTGGTAGAAAATACACTTCCCGCTAATGCTTGCCTCTCCACCATGCATTTCTTTGGTCAGATGGTTGTTAAAGCATTCTTTAATGTCTGTACAGCTATGTTGTCAAACTGCTTTTTTTCATCATGCATATAACAGTTAACAGTTCTCTGTATAAAAATGGAAAAACATTAGGCAACATAAAATAAGAGCAACTTAAAAGTCCCTTATAGATCGTCCTGTTGGTGCTGAGGGTTGAGGCGTGGGCACCATACCTCACACCTCACTGGCGACCCGTGTTCGGGAACAAGCATGTTTTGGCAGGGGTGGAGAAGGATTAAGCATCGTTGGACAGCTCTCCTTCTCTGAGAGGGGAGACCAGCAGTTAGTTAACACCTGGCTAGCGGTGGCTGGAGGATGGTGCGTCAAGCTGTATGTGGGTCAGGGAAGTAGGGTGCTTGATTTAAGTGCGGTATGTCGCCGTTGCTGGTGCCATTGCATGCTGTGCTCCCGAAAGGGAAAATGAGGAAAGATCACTCACCACGGATAAAGGGGGAGTTTGCAGGCTCCGCCCCCAACCAGTCACGGCTCCAGCACACTGGATCCGTTCTTGATGGGGGGTGGCACCCCCACTGACCCTGCTGGGGGGGCAAGCCCTGGAGGTAACAGCCGGTGCTAGATGGTGGACATTGGGGTGATGGGGCTGGGACTGGGACTCCCCTGAATGCAAAGGCCGTCAGATGGGAGTATAAATACAAAAAAAAAAAAAAACACCCCTATAACTTAAAAATTCCTCCGAACAGGTTCAAACAACAAGAGATCACAAATTCTGTCTTTCTTTTACTTTTCACATCTGCTGAGTGCTATGGTAAACTATACAGTGCTGAGTAGCCAGATGTCTATCAGCTCAACATGCTTGTACAATAGCCTGCACCAGAATGTGATGGATCTCATAGTCTAGTAGCTTTATCACCGTTTGCATTTTTACACAGCCTCTTTTGCACAAGTGTATTATTATGATTTTTCAGTGTATAATGTTTACAATTTTCACTGAATACCTCTTGTTACCGTTTTGACTTGTATTTCCTATTGTATTACTCTGTACTCACGTGCACTGATTTTGTTTTTATTTGCACCGGTTGTATAATCCTGTTTGCCTTCTGTACCTTGTTATTTCCATTACCCCCTTGTTCCCTTCCCCCAGGAAAAGGTGATCTGCTCACAGCCCAGTATGCTTTTCTGGGTGAAAATCTTTACAAAATAAATACAATTGTAAATATCCAGAGCACACTAGGATACAATACAAACTCAGACATCATGCAGTAAGAGTAAGGGTCAGCTGTTTATTTTCAGAGATGCAATATATGTGCCAGCATTTGAATTCAATGATGTGTAGTACTCTGTGTAAAAACTGGGCATCTATTTCAGTCCGTACTTTTATAATCATAATTTAGTTAGCTATTACCATTCACTAAAGGACATAATATTTTAAAATTCAGTGTGACATTGCAGTGCTTTCCATAACAGACTGATGTCACAGGCATGCTGTAACAATTTCAGGACTGTTGTTAACAATCAGGTGTTTTCAGACAGGTTACTAATTTATTTGAAATAGTTAAAAGACCTATAATGGAACAAAGTCGAAAATATTAAAATACCTTTGTTATAAATATGGTTTTAAACCATGCATTTTGATGGATACTTGCACCTTACGATCTGGAGGGCCAGCAAGAAATACCAGCAGAGGGCCAGCCAGATATACCACTGAAGGACCAGCAAGAAGCACCACCAGAGGGCAGCAAGAAACGCCACCAGAGGGGCAGCCACAAGTAATCTAAGAAGTCACCAGGGTAGGGGAGGCAGAGTTATAATATGTAATTATACAGTAAATGAGCTGGCATTTTTTGTTTTTGTTTGAATGTTGTAGGGGAGGGGTGGAAGCTGCTAATTGGGGAGTGAGCAGAGTTGGCATTTCTGTTTTGATGTTTTAGCAAACTCGTACAGTATTTGGTGAGGTTTGAATATGGACCACCTTCCAGTGCCTTCCCTGTCCATCCCCAGTATCCTTCACCATCCTGGGTCATGGTGACAGCACTGGTGGCATCACACTGTCATGCCGAGGTGCAAGGAAATGTATTATCCTGGCTGCTGACAGCCTGATCGACCCTGGAAGGTGCCCATTTATTTTTTTCAATCTCTTTTTTCCCCTAACCCCTGTTTTCTAACCAGGTTGATACCCTGTTTGTCAGGGATATACCCTGTTGAGGCTCAGTAAGCCTTCTTTTAGATGGCAGGGAGTTTTTCTCCCCATATGTCCTCCTTCCTCCCCCTGGCATGAACAGTGCCTTACAGCCTCGCATATACAGTGAATTCCTGCAGGAAGAGTAAGCTCCCTGGACTACCCACGAGGGACTCTATTGCGTTGCAACCCATCGCCAGGCCTCCCTGGGCAAGGTGGGTTGCCTTTTGGCAGCTGCCTACAGCCCTGCCCTGCTGTGGTGAGCAACATCTGCTGCCGAACCCAGGCTGTCTGCACAGCAGTACAACGTGCTGCCAAAGGGCCATTGTTGTGGCCCCACGTGTATTTTCTTGAATGTGGACCACCCTCCAGCACCTTCCTTTTTTGTAATGTGCATGGGGGGGGTAAGTTAGCATCTTTTTGTTTTTCATAAGTAGTTAAAGAGCTAGTAGGCTTTCATCCATATTGCTCACCATTGAGTTTACTTATAACCCAGGATGTGATTTTTTTTTACAGTAATTATCCAATCTGATTTTGAATTCATTTATAGTATTGCTACCCACTACTCCCGAAGGAAGTGAATTCCAAAATGCAACCACTCTGTGAAAACCATTTTTGTCTTTTGTGGGAATGACATGTATCACCCAAGACCTGCAAGGGATGAGCATGTGTAATATATGCTTGGTCTCTTAATGCCATTCCCAGTAATTCCCATAGGTTGGCATTGGAAGTTGATTTGTAAACCAAACACATGTCTCCACGCAGATGTCTATATTCAAGTGGAAACAACCCCAAATTGCCTAGTCTGGTGCTATAGCTTTTGCCCCCCCGGTTCTTAATGATATGTGTTGCTTTTTTCTGAATTCGCTCTAACCTTAGAATATCCGATTTCTTGTGTGGTGCCCAGACCTGGGCACAATACTCCAAATGGGGTTGCACCAACGAAACATACATTGGCACTATGATGTCCCTATTCCTACTGGAGATATGCCTTATTATACTATTTAATTCTAAATGTAGGGGGAGCCGAGTTGGCACTGTTGTTTTTTATTTAATGTGTGTGTGAGTGGGAGGGTGGATGGGGGGTAGTATGGGCAGCATCTTATTGTAATGGGTAAAGCTGAGAGGGTATTTTTTTTATGTGGGGGTGAATCCTTTATTTTTTATTGTGGTGGCAGGGGTGTTATTTATTTTTGAATGGAGATAGATGAGTTGCCATGTTTTTTGAATGTTTTAATAAATGCAATAAACCATTTTCATCAGTTTCTTGTGTGGTCTCTTGTTGACTCTCTGAAAATACATTAGAGCTCCTTGATTAAAAGAGAACTGCGCTGCATCTGTGTCGTTTATTCCTGCTGAAACAGTTTTTTAAATACTTATTTAAATTCTGTTTTTGCTCCATCTTTACTGGTGTTTTAGTAAACTCAGTGGGTGTTTCCGATTTACACATTGGCGGTAAGTACCTCTGTAGAACTCAGCGATGTTGCTTATCTTCCTTCCTGTCACAGAGTTCTACAGTGGAACATAGATGCATTGTGCCAACAGTTTTAACAGCTCAACGATGACATAAATGACATCATACCATTCTAAAATGGTATTTTGCACTAGACTACATATCAGAAGTCCCCAGTAAATTTACTAAAAGACTGGTAAAGATGGAACAATAACAGAATGTGAACCAGAATTTGAAAAACAGCCTTCACAGAAAACACAGGCTTTGAGGTTATATGCCATTCTTCTGTAAGGGCCCATCTGGACCAACAATCTGTCCTTCAAATCAATTTGTTCTTAATATGCAGGTCGCACGTTGTGTAAGAAATTGCTGTCAGGACAAGAAATGCCCTCAGTATCATAATGTCCTTTATATACAGTGTATGTTTCCTGTTTCTAGACACTTAATAGGGTTCCATGCAGATAGCCGATCTGGGATCTCAGAAGGGCTGTCCTGGTACTTTATCTGTAAAACAGGATCAACTATCTGAGTATCTAGATAGGCTATCTGGATATCTAAATACTGAGATAAAGTATCCCAATACTTGGAAACATGTGGCTGTACTATATTAACCAATAGGACATACTGTACTGACCACACATATAGGCATAAGGCAAAAATGCTATGACAAAGTGATGGGTGTATAAAAATGTATTTTTTCCAGGTCAGTTGTTCTCCTTTGATACTGCTTGCTCAGGCCTGGGAGCAAACCCCTGCAGTGGCACGCCTAGACCCAGTGCTCACACTGGTGGGAGTCCATGGGGCTTGGGCCAAGAGTGCCACTGACCATTCTTCTGGCAGCATCGTGGGTTTTCCCCCCTGCTTTTCTCCCCAAGCCCTCATTCCTCCTCTTGGAACTGGCATAGCCTCTCATTTGGCCTAGAACATAGAGAATACTGGATGGGCAACTATGCAGAACCAGTGTGTTCTGCCACAGAGGGAATCTGATTCCCTCTGACCTCGAGAGTGAAGCTCGAGAGGTCCATGGGAATCAAAATCCCGAGGTGGCAAAACACACTAGTTGTACATAGAGTTGCTCATCCTGTATTTTTTATAGTGTATAGTACTTTGTGAAAACTGTGTTTTGTGAGTTCTTTTGCTTTCAAAATGAAACTGACTCATGCAGTCTCTAGAGATTCTAGAATGCTGTTCTACCACAGTAGGGTAGAACAGCATTCCATGACATTGGAACTGTGGTAGAACAGCATTTTGAAAGGGATGGAATTCTATACAGAACAACACTCCACTATGCACTATATTCACAGTGTGCCTTTGTAGAAAGAGCAAGCTCAATGGCCCAACCACCACAGTCGCTGTGGTACTGGTGTTGCACTCGCAGCCCCCCAGCTGAGGTTTACCACCGAATGGCAGCTGCTGTATCCTGGTTTGCCTACCGAAAGTGGCTTCCTGAGTTCACTGCCAAACCCAGATTACTGGATTTGCCTGTCTCTAGGTCATTGAGTTATATTTTTTTTAAACTGCATTTGTATTTTTTCATAAAACCAAAGACAGCAGAATACGTTACACTTTACATATCTGTATAGATGATAAGACCTATAAACTAATACACTGTGCAATTTCTGTTTGTTACAATACATTTACTGAAGGTCTTCAACATTAGTTCATAATATGGGGAGTCACTGCTTTCGTTTAAAACATTTCTCTAATGCATCTGGTTAGTTTTAAGAGCTATCCCCCTTATTGTATTAAACCTGCCATGAGTAAAACTTAACTTGGAGATATAAGGCTTAGATTAATGACAGATAGATATAACAGAGTAATAAGAAGGAGAGTAAAAGTAAGAAAGAGAGGAGAGTAGAAGTCCCATTCTACCTAAGCACAAAAATATTAACTTTCAATATAAATTCTTTTAAATAAATTCTAGAAAATGAACACTGGGGAAAACACTGGGCTGGGCAATACAGCCTAGCGGTTAGATTAATGAGCTGTGAATGAGCTTGGTACATCTGGCAGACTTGGGCTTGATTCCCACAACCTCTGCTTGCATACTGTGTGACCCTGAGCAAGTTACTTAACCTCTCCACTGCTCCCGGGGTTACCCATGAAAACAGGCCTTATGCCTAATGGGCCCTACCCAGTTACCAAGGGATAAAAATAAAATAGCAGTATCTCTCATTTCAAACTTCCATCTTCCAGGTCCAGAACATGCCAACCATTATTATAATTTTGTTACATTATTAAGTTATAAATATTATAGGCAATAAATGCATACATAAAATGACATCTGTGAGACAGCACACAATTAACATTTGCACAGGTGTGTCCTGTCTCCTAGTTGTGCCACAGTAGGGGATAGTACACTTTAAACATTTAAATCTTTAGTGAAGCAAACACCTATGGAAGCCATATTTTGCAGTCAATGCAAAATGAATATGATTTACTGTCTCTGACAGTCCGTTCCCAGCTATAGAGCTACTTCATAAATGCCTGAATGAGTCTAGCCACATCTAAGGGCTTTCCACCAAGCTCCCCTGACTAGTATCAGCATAAAACCTGGCAATACTTACAGTCATGCCTAACCTTATTTGTAAAGCTTTAAACCAGTTTGAACTAGAAATTTATAAAAATGTTGTAACCGGGCTTACCCGTAATAATAAAATGTGAGCTTAAAGAGGTTTTGTGGGGAGCGAGCAAAGACGTGCCATGGTGATGTAATCCTGAGCCATAAGTTAAGCAAGAATAGAAAGGCAGAGTAGCACCCATGTGGCAGCCGTCTTTCTCTGAAGCTCCATGAAGGAGACACCTCCACCATCTCCTCTTGCCATGAGGTTATAACCAACTCTTTACCTCAAGCAATGCCATCTTGCCTGGATTCCCCATCTTAAATGAGTTCCAACATGCAAAACATAGCAATAGTCATATTATAAGTACATAAACCAGGTAATACACTTTAACCAAAATTTGAGCCAAATACCACATATCAGTCTAGTCCAATTTGCGGTATATTAATAATCTATTACTGATTCCCTTGCATTTTTGGCAGCAGTTCTTATCAGGAGTTCATATGTCCTCCTCTAAACTGAAATGTTACCACCCAGAGCAGCATCGACTTGCCTGTTTGTTAAAGGAAGGCCCTGTTTCTTTTGGGTTGGTGAATTGATACTGATTATCTTTAAGTACAAGCTGCAGATGGGCTGGGAATCCAGATGTTATGACATGTAACTGCTGAGGTCCCTAAGTGTCCTTGTAACCCTTGGGAAAGATTTGTACCTCAGTCTTGTGGAAGAGTAATCAGGAAATATCAAGACTAGATTTTCATCCACCATAACTAATATTTGTTTTTGTTACCTCTTGGAGCACATGGTCTCTCACCACTAATGAGGTCATTGCCAAGTATGGTTTGGGGACTCTTCGTTGTAGATGTTGATCTGCAGGCATAACTCAGACCCAACGCCTTGGGCAACCACTGCTCTAGGATGGTCTTGAGATCATCTCCTTCTTACCCCAGGAATACTCCAATATTCCTAACTCTATGCAGCATGCCTTTAAGTCAGATCTCCCCGGAGAGATGGAATGTTATGATAATGATGGAACACCATTGGCACGTGCCACTTTTCAAATGCTGCCCATATGAACTGCCTACATTCTACCCTCTCGGATTTCACTCTCCGCTTGTCAAGACTAGACGCTCGGAGAGCCTCTCCTCAACATCTCGTTCTGACATGAAAACTTATAAAAAATAAAAATATTGCTTTATTTTTTCATTTGCTGTCTTTGTCTTTTGTATTTAGCTTAACCGTTAGTTAGTTTTAATTTAATTTATTGTTTTTCTCAGTTTCTCTCAATTTGGGATAACCAGAGAGAAACTGGGAACTTTTAGTTTAGTTTTCGGAGTTTTGTGACTAAAACTCCATTATTTTATTTTAATTTTGTTTAAATAACTTGTTTTTAGTAACCACTAATACCGGTTACTGAACCGATAAACTCGGTTCTCTCTGACTCAGTTCCCTGATCAGTTCCTAAACCAATCGCAATCGCAAAGTAACTTTTAAAATGTAAAATCTTTTTGCGGTTTTCTTTTTCTGTGTTTTTTTTAGTATTTCAGAAATACCTAAGAGAAACACCGGTGAGCCCGGTTTCAAAAATTGTTCTGAGTGTGGGGAGGTGTTTGCCAAGGCAGACAAGCACACTTTATGTGTGGTCTGCTTTGGTTATGAACAGCTTAAAACCGTCTGTGGAATTTGCAAGACCTTTCCTGAGAAAACGCTTGACAAACATTTGGAAAGGCTTAAAAAGAAGTTGCCTCCACCTAAGGGTCCCTCCAGCTCTGATCAGCCGACATCCTCTGTTCCTGTGGGTGAAACCACAGCACCTACTACCTCTACCCCAATGAGGGTACCCAGGTCCTTGGAAAAAGGCCTGCTGAACTGGCTGACTCTGGTTGCATCAAAGAAAAAGACAACTAAGCACACAGAACCCCCTGCTGGACAGCAGGTGAGGACTTCTACTGTGACTGCAACTATACCTGCTCCACAAGAGATTGCACAGACCTTTACACTTATACAGGCCTTACAGGGGATGCTGCCTGCTGGTCAGCAGGCATCTGTTCAGACCCCAACCAGACATACCTCTGCCCAATCTTCCTTCCAAGAAGAAATGGGGGAATATGGGGAGGATGAAGGGGAGTCTGTTGAACCTGAAGTCTCCCCTGAACAGGAGTTTGGCTCACCCCACAGGGTTTCAGAGGACTACTCATCCCACTTCACATTTGTAAGAAGAATGGTGGATGCCTTAGACATAACCACCAATGAAGTAAGAGAGGATGAGAAGGAAGCAGAATATTTGGAAATGATGGGTTTGACACCCACTAAAAAACTATTGCTTCCTGTAAACAAGTTCTTCAATAAGGACGCATTTAAAATCCTCCAAACTCTTAATTCTGTCCCTCCCTTAGATAACAGGTTGGACAAGAAATAACATCTGGATAGGGAGGGGGCTGAATTTTTATTCTCCCACCCCGACCACCAGGGGGTGGTACAAGCTGCTGCGTGTGACAGGACAAAAGTACCCCTGGCATCTCATCCCCCGGAGAAAGATTCCAGAAAAATTGATAGCATAACCAAGAAGGGATACCTGTCGGCCTCCTTGGCCATCAGACAAGCAAGACGTGGAACCTCTGTAAAAGAGTCCTTGGCTCAAAGGTCTTTTTGATTTGTTAAATAAAAAATAAAAACATTTAGGCTTATGTATCCCAATACCAAAAATCTTTGTGGCAGCCTGTCCTGGCTGTGGCAGACAAAGCCCCAGCTGGTCTCTCAGCTGATTTAGCTGAGACTGCTAGGTTTGACCTGGAGGCGGCAAAATACCAGTTTCAGATGGCAGCAGACACTAATGATACTGCTGCTGGGTGGATGGCTAAAACTCACAGAGAGGAGGTTTGCCTGGCTGAAAGCCACAAACGTCACTCAGGATACACAGTCCAAGGCTATGGACTTTCCTGTTGAGGGTCATTCCATCTTTGGAGATAAGACAGAGGCTTACATGAAAAAGGCAGACGAATATAAAGCCAGCTACAGAAGCAATTCTGCTAAAGAAAAGGCCTCCACTAGGTCCTATGGAAGGGGAGGCAGGAGTAGATCTTTCCACAGCAGGCCTTTTTACCAGGCCGTGGCTGTACCTCAAGTTCAGCAGTACCCACAGCAGGGGTACTGCAGGGGCAGAAGGGGTTCCAGGCATGGTTCCCAGGCCCATCCACAAGCAAAACAAGCCCCCTGACATGTTTTCCCAGGCTGCCTCCCCACTACCAGTAGGGGGCAGGCTGGCTTACTATTTCCAGGCTTGGCAACAGATCACCATGGACAAGTGGGTCCTGGAAGTAGTGAGTTAGGGTTCATCCCTAAGTTTCAAATCCCTTACCACTTTAAGAACCAGAGTGTTCAAGCCTGCTTACAATGCAGAAAGGAAGCTACTGGAAAGAGAGGTACAAAACCTACTGTTGTTAAAGGTGGTAGAACCTGTGCCTCCACAACAAAAGGGAAAGGATTTTATTCAAGATACTTCCTCACAACAAAGAAAATGACGAGTGGCAGCCTATCCTAGACCTAAGGGTACTAAACAGACATTTAATAAAGCCAAGGTTCAAAATGGCAACCCTGGCATTGATTCTGCCAACACTCCAACGAGGAGATTGGTTCGCATCTCTGGAACTAAAAGATGCTTATTTCCACATCCCCATAAGGGAGTCTCACAGAAAGTACCTCGGGTTCAGATTCCCTTCAGGTCATTACCAGTTCTCAACCCTGCCATTCGTTCTCACTTCTGCTCCAAGAGTGTTCCCAAAGTGCCTGGCAGTGGTTTTGGCACACATATGAAGATTAGGTGTCACAGTTTCCCCATACCTAGACGACTGGTTGGTGGTAGGAAGATCACCACAACAGGTAAGGAAACATTTGCAGCTCACTCAAGGGCTCTTAGAGTCCCTGGGGTTTCTGATAAATCTCAAAAAGTCTGTTCTCCTCCCTGCACAAGTACTGCAGTTCATAGGAGCAGAACTAAATACCCAGGAGGGCAGGGCCTACCTGCCTCTGGACAAGGTAAGAAGTATTCTGCTGATTGCAGGCTCCTTCAGCTTGAACAAACCGAAAACTGCAAAACAGTTTCTACAGCTCTTGTACCAAATGGCAGCAGCCACAGGCACAGTCCTGGGGTCCAGGTTCCAGATGAGAGGCATTCAGTTCCACCTCAGGGCACACTGGTGTCAAAGGAGAGATCTTCTCTCAAAGCTAATTCCAGTAACAAAAATGTTACTTCAGACCCTTTAGTGGTGGAAAGAGGAAACCAACCTAAAGGAAGGGGTTCCTTTTAAGCAAGAGTTGCCATCAGTGGTTCTCACAACAGATGCATCATTACTAGGGTGGGGTGCCCATCCAGGAGATCACACCACCCACAGCACTTAATCAAGTGCAGAGTCACTCCAGCATATAAATCTGTTGGAGCTCAGAGCAATGCTGTTGGCAGTAAAGGCCTTCACACCACTAGTGCAGGAGAGTGTGGTACATGTCAGAACAGACAACACCACCACAATGTATTACATAAACAAGCAGGGAGGGACAAGTTCAGACCCTCTCTGCTCAGAAGCTATGAAAATATGGAGCCTGGCCTACTCTTAGAAACATAGAAACATAGAATTTGACGGCAGATAAGGACCGCTTGTCCCACTCAGTCTGCCCATTTCCCTACCTAATGGATAAGCTGCAGATCCTAGCTAACCAACTGCCTACTTCTTCCAACCTCCACCCCCTAGAATTGCCTTATGTCTGTCCCATGCATTCTTGAATTCCACCACTATTTTTGACTCCACAACCTCCTCAGGAAGGCTGTACTCTCTAGAAGTTTCTCTTCAGGCCTTTCATCTGCCAGGCAAGGACAATACCCTAGCAGATGCTCTGAGTCAGATCAACCAGGCCCATCACGAGGAAGCCTCGAACAGACAGGTGGTGTGAGTGATTTTCAGAAGGTGGGGTACCCCAGAGATAGATCTATTTGCATCCCACAAGAACTACCACATGCCACAATACTGTTGCAGACCTCCAGCGTGGGGAATAATCCCCCTGGATGCTCTAGCTCTGGATTGGTCAGGGAGGTACCTGTATGTTTTCCCTGCCTTCCCTCTGGTGTACAGAGTGCTGCTCAAGCTCAGGTCCCAGCCAGCATCACTGATCTTGATAGCACCGGACTGGGCCAGGCAGCTATGGTACTCTCTGCTGCTCTCTATGTCTGGCAGAACCAATACACCTTCCTCGGAAGCACAACCTGTTAACCTCCAATCAAGGGAGGGTTCTGTACCCGAAGCGCAGACTCACGGCATGGCTCTTGAGGACCTAGAGTACTCAGGCTTGCATCTCTCTGAAAGTGTTCTGGACATTTTAAAGGGGTACAGGAAGCCCTCCACCAAGAAAACATATGCCTCAAAATGGAAAAGGTTTTCCTTTTGGTGTTCCACCAAGGATGTGGTGCCAGCGCAAGCAGGGATTCCAGTTGTACTGGACTATCTTACCCATTTGCATTCCCTGACCTGCAACCCACTACTTTAAAGGTCCATCTAGCTGCAGCATCTGCTTATATCTCAGCTGGACAGAATGTTTCTATGGCATCAAACCCTATTTTCAAGAGGTTCTTTAAAGGTCTAGCCCACTTGCACCCCACTCACAGGGAACTGGTGCCAGCCTGGGACCTAAATGTGTGTGTAGCCAAGCTCATGTGTCACCCCTTTGAGCTCGTGTCTTCAGCTCATTTGAAGTATGTCACATGGAAAACAGTTTTTCTAGTGGCAATGACTTCTGCCAGAAGGATCAGTGAGCTCCAGGCTCTCTGCATTGAACAAGACTACATTTCCTTCCACAAGGACAAAGTGGTCCTGCGAACAAACAGAACATTTCTTCCTAAAGTGGTCTCTGATTTCCATTTGAACCAGTCCATTACCCTACCTGTCTTTTTCACTGAGCATTCTAGCTCAGGTGAACGCAGACTACATAGTCTTGATGTCAAGACAGCTCTTAGCTACTACATGACTGTCACTAAAGCCCATAGACAGGACAGGAAGCAGCTGTTCCTGACTTATGGGGGATGTGGAAGAAGAGCACCCAGCGTCTAAAAGGTCCATTTCTCACTGGATAGTGCAGTGTATCCAATTCTGTTACTCAAAGACTGGGAAGGAGCCTCCAGCAGGGCTGAGGGCCCACTCCACAGAGGGTACAGCTGCTACTATAGCAGCTGCCAGTGATGTCCCATTGGTTGACATCTGTAAAGCAGCTACCTGGAGAACAGTACACACCTTCATGAAACATTATAGCCTGGACACCCAGGCTAGAGGTGATGCCAGGTTTGGCACAGCAGTCCTGCATAATTTATTTCTAAAGTAGGTTATGCTTAACTACAAGAAGACCAAGAGTATGATCTTCACAGTCCCACAGAACAGGAAGAACTTCAGTCCATTCATGATATGGAGCCATAAAGGAAATACTTTGGAGCAGGTTGGCACACTCAAATACCTAGATGTGCATCTGGACGACTCCCTGTCCTTCACCGCACACATTGACCACCTCATCAAGAATGCAAATATAAAGCTGGGTGTCCTCTACCATCATTGGCATTTAATGATTCTCGAAGACCTAAAACTAGTCACGAGTTGCTCAGTTCTATCCACCATCAATTATGGCTTGGTGATATTTGGGGCCGACTCAGACACTGCCCTAAAAATGGGTCAAAACACTACTCAACAAGGCCTACCAACTGGTCCTTGGAGCAGACCATCAGACCTACATTTGTCTCCTCTACAGAGAGACAGGTTGGCTTCCCCTTCACTGTAGGACTCAATACCAGACCTGCCTGCTAGTAAAAAAGTCCATATTAGGACTTGCACCTAACTCAACCTCAAGCCTATTGAAGCCCATGCTACCGCCCATCAGCACAAGAAGGGCTACTAAAGTGCTGCTCCAAGTGCCTTTCAAACACACTTCACTAGCCCAGAGATCCCTCTCCTTCCGAGGACCCAAGTGGTTTAACGAACTACCTGCCTCCCTTATGGAAAGTAGCAAGCTACAACATTTCAAATCTGGCCTCCACTCCCTCCCTCCTTACTTGTGAAAATATATGTGGCTGCCCTACCAGTCCCTGCCTTATTTTACCATCCCTCCCTGCCTAGCTGTCCCTCTTACTTCTCTTTCCCCCGCCTAGCTGCCCCTTTCCATCTCTTGCCTCCCTCCTATCTCTTTTCTGGACCTCATTTCCCCCTTCCTTTACTTGTCTACTCTTCCTTACCCCCTTCCTCTCCTTGGCTTCTCTTCCCATCACCTTCTGCGTTCTCCTCTACAAGACTGATAATGCCTTTCAGCAGTTTTTCTCTCCCCCCCATCCACATTCTGCTTGGCTCTTGAGTTACAAGTTGCTCTTGCACTTATCTAAGTAATGCGCCGCACCCTAGTAGTGCTGAGATGTTTTGAGCACTCCTTACTGTAATCATGCTTCTATCACTCTACTGTAACACTTGTAACCATGCATTCTTGTGTCATGCTCCAAATTGTTTTTGAATTTCTGTCATATTGTGCTGCTTGGTATTGTACTGTATTGTATTGAATTGTATTGCTTTGTATTGTCTCTGCCTGACTTGGAACCTTTGTAAACAAGCCCTCGGCTCAAAGGTCTTAATCTGAATCTGAAATAAATAAATAAATATGTTCTGTGCCCACCTTGAAAGATTCTGCTTCTTAGTCTACATAGAATTAGGAATATTGGAGTATTCCTGGGTTAACAAGAAAAAAATTACTTACCATAGTAATTGTTTCATCCAGGGGATACTCCAATATTCATAACTCTCCCACCCTGCCTCCCCTTCTAGAACCAGTGGCCCCTGCATTCCATACTATGTAACCAGGGGTGGGAGTGCCACACTCTGGCATATCTGTTTTTAAACTGTGTTTGCATTAGTTTTTCCCCCCTTCAGGTTATTCTGACATTCAGGGGTGTTTTGTGGTTATTCCCTCCTGTTGGAGGCTTTTTGGGTGTTACAGTTATCTTATTGTTATTATTATGATTATTATATTGTTTTTTTCCTCGTGGGCCTATCTTTTCAGGCGTCCATGAAATCTGAGAGGTTAGAATGTAGGCAGTTGAAAAGGACAGCATTTGAAAAGTGGCACATGCCAGTGGTGTTCCATCATTAACATAACGTTCTATCTCTCCGGGCAGATCTGACTTAAAGGCATACTGCATAGATTTATGAATATTGGAGTATCCCCTGGATGAAACAAGATTACTATGGTAAGTAATTTTTTCTTCTGTGCCTTTGGGGATACCCGTCAGCCATAAATTCACTAAGCAGGCCAAGTTTACTAACAGTTCAAGACAGCTGCAGATTAAACCCTGCTCCTTTACTATCACTGTAGCCACAGCCAGAGCATTTCTGGCATCTTTATTAGACTCCACTACTGTACCTGAAATGGCAAGGGCAAGACAAGATTTATTTAAAAAGACTCCCAATACTGGAGGCTCTGGGTGCTGTACAACAATAAAACCAAGCATCAATTGCAATTACAGTAATACAGCATAATAACATACTTTCGTACTAATTGCCAGCAGATTAGGCCTTACGGTCTATCGAGTCTGCTGGAACCTCAGATCCCTAGTTGGGTGACGAGGCCCTCCCATATGTTCCAAAACCCCTATCCTCCATCCCCACCCCCGGGCCAGACCATCATCTGGTACATCCACTTTCTGTGTCTGTCCCACTCTCTTGAAGCCCTCCACTGTGGCTCTCTGAACCAGCTCGCTCAGGCAGTGCATTAAGGGTCCACCACCCTCTCAGTGAAAAACCTCCTCTCTTTCCCCCTCACCTTCCACCTTCCAACTTCAAACCATGCCCTCTGGTGATACCTCCCTGCTTTAGTCTAAAGATCCCCTCCATGTTTACCCTATTTATTCCCTTGAGGTACTTGAAGACCTCAATCATGTCCCCCTCGTCTCTCCTCTCCTCTCCTCCAATGAAAACAGGCAGAGCTCCTCAAGTCTGTCCTCATACGTCAAATCCCTTAGTCCTCGTATCATCTTAGTTGCCCTCCTCTGTACCCTCTACAGGAGCTGTATGTCCCTCTTCAAGTGTGGTCTCCAGTACTGCACACAGTATTCAAGGTGTGGTCTAACCAGTCCATTGTACAGCGGCAGAATCACTTCCCTGCTCCTAGAGGTGATCCCCCTTACGATGCATCCCAACATCCTGTTTGCCTTGCTAGCTGCTCTCCTGCACTACTCAGAGTTATTTATACATACAAACCAATCATAAATATCAAAGCAATAAATCAGTTATATTACAGTTAACTAAAAAGAACACAAGTCAGGAACAACCTGCATAACAGTCAGGCACAAGATGTTACACAGCAAAATCAGGGAACGCCTGCATAAACAGGAAGGTCTTGAGGCGGGCTTTAAATACCTCAACTGAAGGGGCTTCCCTTATCAATGGTGGAAGCGAATTCCACAGGACGGGGCCGGCAACACTAAAAGCTCTGTCACCGGCCGTTTTTAAGCTCGTCCTGGGAATCTCCAGGAGGCCCCTAGAGGAGGAATGTAGGGAGCAGACTGAAACGGCCGGTGTGAGAAGGTCAGCCAGGCAGCCAAGGCCCAATCCATGTAGGACCTTAAAGGTGAGCAGGCCCACCTTAACGAGGACCCTCCACCTGACTGGCAGCCAGTGCAATTCCCACAGCACTGGGGTGATGTAACAGTATTTAGACTTCCTCGTCAACAGCCTGGCAGCTGCATTTTGCACCAGCTATAGTCGGCGGAGGGTACCCCTAGAGACCCCGAGGTAGAGCACATTACAGTAATCGAGCCTCATCATCACTTCCTGTTCTCTGCTTCACCAGCAGTAGTTGCTTGTTTCTCTTTCAGCTTTTTATCAAGTTTCTATATAGTGCTGGTGAGCAATGCAACAGCCCATTGTAAAGTGTCTAATATTGAAGGGGAGTCGCCTTCACTCCCCAACAGCAGCGTGTCCATTGGTGGTTTTGAAGGCCCTGCTGTCAGGTTTTGCAGTCTTTGTTCTCCCCATTCATCAGAATTTTGCCAAATACTCATAGCTCTAGTCAAACTCTACTGATATTGCCAGTTTTATACTGATTCCTCATGTTTAAAATAAAAATAACTTCGGTTTGTTTATTCAGGAGCTCATGGAAATGTATGTTTCCTGCTGGGCTGCTGGCTCCGTCCCCAACCATTTTAGTTACATGTTTATTCCATCCAACTACATTTCAGGTACAGTGTAGTTACACTGACAAAGCATAGCCAACTGAATTACTGTACTTGTACAATCTAACAACTGTACACTTTTTCATCACTTATGCATGTGCACAATTAGACACAAATGTCCAGCGATACCTTACTGACTTCTGTTTAATATCATATTTTATTTATTTATTGAGTCCAGGTAATACTACATGTTGTAAACTGTGAAGTTCTTGGAAATCCACTTCAGCTAGGTTTAGCCTCATTCATAGGCCTATATAGGGATGGGGTTTAGAGGGGAGGCAGTCGGTTATGCCAGCTGTGGGGTGCTGTTCTGTACGGATGTGCTCTGGTAGAGGGGACACTGCCCCATCTGCAGGATCATGGCAGTGTTCCAGGCTCAGCCAGTGGTAGCCAGGGTAGAAATATCTCAACTACATCACCAGTTCAACTAGAGCTCTTACCCCAAATACCCACTCCACCAGAGACTCACTGGTCTGGGGGGGTGGAGAATGGGGAGAAGGAGGAAGGGGCAAAGGTAATCATGAGGAGGTTGTCCAGTCCATCACCATCCAGACAGTGAACCTATTCACACCCCTTTTGGAGGTTCAGGCACCTGACTCCACAGGGAGGGACTCTAAGTCAGTCAGTGGTAAAGGGCAGGGCAGTGTGATGGCACTCAAGGGGAGCAAGGCTATCAGGAGAGTCAGTGGTTGGGGACACAATGATTAGGGGCACAGAGAGTGTGGTAGAGAGAAGGTTGGACAACTGGAAGATGGTCTGGTGCTTTCCTCATGCATCGGCCATCCAGGATTTTAACAGGCTAGGGAGGATGGTGGAGAGGGAGTGGGGGGAGCTGGGGTTGCTGGTACACCTGCACACCTATGATCTGGTGAACCAATCAGTGGAGATAATGAAGCAGAACTTCTATAGACTGGGGGACAGATTGACAGGCAGCTCCGCCTCCCTGGCCTTTTCAGAAGTCTTCCCTGTGTGCAGTAGGTAGAAGAAGCTGGATAGGATAAGGAGGGATGTAGTAAAGGAGTTTAACTGGTGGCTTAAGGGATGGTGTCCAGAGAAGGGGTACTACTTTGTGAGGGAATGGGGGGACTTCTGGGACAGGAAACTCTTCAAGGGTGATGAGCTTCACCTGACAAGAGAGGGGGCCTTCACTCTGGAGCAGGAGTTTGACATCTATATCAGATGTTTGACTGCTGGATAGACAGACTAAGGCAACCACTGTGGCAGGTGAAACGAATGGGATCCTAGCTAGTACTTCCTCACATCTGGGGACTTGTGGCAACATAGTGGGTACAAAGAAAACTGTGGCCTTAACTGGACTAGGTGAGGGGACAACAGAGAGGGGGAATGCAAGGTAAAACAGGATGAGAGGACAAGGAAAGCTCAAGGGTAGTAGCAAAGTAGGATCAGGGGTCAGATGGAAGGGGGTAAGCCTTAACGCCAAGAGCCTGGGTAACAAAATTAGCGAGCTTCCGGTGCTGATTATGGACACTGAGGTGGACCTTGTGGTCATCACAGAAATGTGGGCTTCAGAAAATAATGATTGGGACCTGATGGTCCCTGGATATTTAGTGTTCAGAAGGGATAGAGGAACAGGTAGAAGGGGAGGAGTAGTCCTTGTTGTCAAGATTGGCATTGAGATGGCAGAAGATGGGTGAATCGGGTAGTAAAGAGGAGGCAGAGTCACTCTGGGTGCAACTCACAGCAGCCTCCGGCAAGAAACTGCACTTTGGAGTGACCTATAGACATCCGGGGCAAGGGGAAGAGAGGGACAGGGAGCTCAGGGAAGAACTTGAAAGAAGTGTGGCAAAGGGGAAGTGGTGGTGAATGATCTGAACTTGACAGACATCGACTGGGATGTTCCATTGGCCAGGAGCACCAGAGGTCAGGCCTTGCTGGACACCTTCCAGAACTATATACTGGTACAGCTAGTTAAGGAATCCACCAGGCAGACTGCAATTGTCAATGTAGTGTTCACCAACTCAGAGGTGGTAGGAGCTGTGAGAATAGTGGAGCCATGGGGGAACAGCGACCATAACTCCATTTTGTTTGAACTGGCCTTTGGGTCTGGAAAACCCGTGTTGAGAACTGAAGTCCTGGATTTTAGAAGGGAGGACTTAAGCCAGCTCAGGGAGCTGGTCAGGGAAAAGTTAGTCAGGAAGGACAACATACTGTAGGTGGTGTGGAAGTGAAATGGAAGGCAATTAAGGGGTCATTCTTGAGGCATCTAAGTTATGTATGAGAGTGGTAACCAAAAATAACAGGTTCAAGAGACCGTTATGGTTCTGGGAAGAGTCAGGGAGGTGGTGCAGGGCCAAGAAAAAGGCCTTCTACAAATATAAAGAAAAGCCGGGGTAGGAAGAATGGGAAGAATACTCACTGAAAAATAAAGAGGCAAACGGCAGTTAGGGAAGCAAAAGCAGACACAGATTTGCGTATTATGGAGGGGGTCAAGAGCGCAGGAAAACAGTTCTTCTGATATATTATGGAAAAAAGGAAGAATGGTGGGGGAATTGTAAGATTAGCTGAGGGGTAGGGTGATAGAGGAGGACGTGTAAAGGGCTGTCATCCTTAATGATTACTTTTGCTCAGTTTTCAATAGGGAGGACAGTGGGCCCTTGCCAGAGAGTAGCATTAAAGTGGCCACCAAGGAGGTCCCAGAGATGAGGCAGCCAATATTTACAAGCAAAAAGGTCCAGAAATGGCTGGCAGTCCTAAAGATAGATAAGGTGAGCACAGTGGAGAGATGTAAACATGCATGGGACAGGCATAAGGGAACCCTAGAAGTGGGAAGGCGAGGAGAAAGCCATTGATCAAGTGGGGTCAGAGGCCACAAACGAGGGTAGGACTTACAGGCAGACTGGATGAGCCTAGCGATCCTCATCTGCCGACAATTTCCAAAAGGCCCCAGGACTGGATAGGTTGCATCAGAGGTTACTTAGGGAACTGGCTGAACCCCTGATAGGTCTAGTCAACAGCTGACTAAGGACCAAGGTAGTTTCAAGGGACTGGAGGATGGTGGGTGTAGTTCCTCTTCATGGGGGGGGGGACAAGGAGCAAGCAGAAAACTACAGACCTGTCAGTCTCACCTCTATTGTAGGAAAGCTGATAGAAACGTAGAAATTGCGGGCAGATAAGGACCGCAAGGCCCACCAAGTCTGCGCATAAGGCCTCCCCTTGTTTGGGGCCCCTGACTCTACTAGATCAACAGCTTTCACCTCTCTCTCCCCACTTCTAGTGTTCCCTAGAGATGGAGTCACTGGTCAAAGAGGAGCTCGTAGACTACTTGGAGAGCAACCGTCTCCAGAGTAGTAAACAGCACAGATTCATGACAGGGAGGTCTTGTCAGACTAACCTGATAGTTTCCTTGTACTGGGTTATGAGGGAAGTGAATAGGGGCCATGCTATAAATTTGTTCTGCTTTGATTTCAGCAAGGCTTTCAACTCGGTGCCTCACAGATGCTTGTTGAAGACATTGGAAGATCCATGTGCTGCTAAGGTCATAGTAAACTGGGTAGGTAACTGACTAAAGGGGAGGCAGCAGAGGGTTGTGGTCAACAGGGTCACCCCAGAGGCGTGGGACCTTATGGGAAGCAGGAAACTCCCTGAGCATTAGGATCTCCTGGACTGGTGGTCACCCCGACCGCTAGTATGACCACTGTGGGAACGCCATGATATAGAACCGTCCTTCGGGATGGCCCCACCGCCAGGAGGCAATCTCGCGAGGTTGATATCCCAGGGTTGAGGTGAGCAGTGGTGTCGGGGGGCGATCCAGGGGCAAAGCCGTGGTCAGGGTGAAAAACTATAACAATTTTAAAAAAATCAGTAGAGAGGGAGTTCACGTGCAGGGTACCACAGGGATCTGTCCTGGCTGCAGTCCTCTTCAGTATGTTCATCAGTGGCGTTGGTGAGGGTATCCGAAGCACATAGTGTCTCTTCACACATGACACTAAGCTCTCTGGGAGGGTGGATAGCGACAAGGGAATCGGGGAAATGATGAGTGACTTACAAAAGCTAGGGGGTGGTCTAAGGTTTGGCAGTTGAAATTTGACACCAAAAAGTGCAAGGTAATCCATCTAGGTAATAGGAACCCTAGGACAGACTACTGGATGAATGGGGTGAGATTTAGCTCTACAGCTGAGGAACAGGACCTGGAGTTGTCATCAGTAACTCCCTCAAGCAATCAAGTTAGTGCAGCAAGGCATATATCAAATCAAGTAGGATGATGGGCTGTACCAGGAGAGGTACTGATAGCAGAAAGGAAGAGGTAGTATTCCCCCTATAGAGATCCTTAGTGAGGCCACATCTGGAGTACTGTGTCAAGTAATGGAGTCATCACCTCAAGAGAGACAGAGATAGGCTGGAGACAGTGCAGCGCAGGCTAGCAAAGATTATTCAGGACCAATAGGGCAGGCCTTAGAGGACCATCTAAGGGCACTGAACATGTACTCATTGAAGACCAGAAGGCAGAGGGGAGATATGATAGAGACCGTCAAGTTCCTAAAAGGAATTCACAAGATGAACTGCAGGGAACTATTTAGCTTGAAGACTAACTCGGGGTCATGTGGACATGAGTGGAAACTGACAGCAGGGAGGTTCAGGAGGGACATGAAGAAGTATTATTTTACTGAAAGGGTGGTGGAACCATGGAACTATCTACCAGCTGAAGTGGTTGGTGCTAAAACCGTTGGTAGTTTCAAGAACAGTTGGGACAGATTGAAAGGTATAGTGGTTGCTCAGGGTAGCAGAAACTGGGAGGAGAATGGGGAGGGCCGTGACCATGGAGGGATAGTAGATCCCAGGGCTAAACAGGGAACTCTGGCAAACTGGATGGATCATGAATCTTTTTCTGTTGTCATTGTCTATGTTTCTATACCAATCCTGGTAGCCCCTTCCTTTTTTAGGAACACAAATGGGTGGGAGGCACTCTCCTACAAACTAAGGGAGATCACAAGGGTCCTCATTAAAGTGCCAATTACGAGGAACTTCCTGGAAGCTGACCATGCTCCCTATGTTTGCCTCCTGAAAAATAGTATGATGAGGAAAATGTAATATCACACTGTACTGTACAGTAGCAGTGACAAACCAGTGTAGGAAGCTGTGACAAACCAGTGCAGGCAATGAGCAGAGCAGTGAAACAATATTGACATGACAATGATGGCAGACACATAATACAGAAAGAGAATATTTGTCTTGAAAGTGTAAAGTGTATGAAAGCTTATGGAGAAGATAGTTTGCTGCACATTTAAGAACCAAGCACATACTTTAGAATATATACAGAACTGCATTACAGGATGCTCCCCACTAAAAAAAAAAGCAGTTTACTACACAAAGCAAGTCGGGAAACATTTATTGGCGTTCATATAATTTTGTGTCGCTCAACCCTTCCCAATGTCTAGGGGTATAATGATGGTAAATGTCTGTGGAGTGGCGATCACAACAGAAACCTCACCAGATAACTTACATTTTCCATGTCCCTCAAGGGGCGAGATGCAGCTGGTCTCCAGGTGCTGGGCTTGAAGAAAATTGTTGGTTAGTGTCCGCAACAGTCATTGCAAAGAACTGAAACTACATTGCAGATGCAAGGAAGACAGTGGGATCCCATTTAATAACATGTAAAAGTCCACTCCATGGAGTGGTAAGTTAATCACAATTCAGGGGGGAAACATATCACACTGGACCAACATTTTCATGTAAGTGCAAGAGTCCATAATGTCCCAGTCACACACTGTCCATTCTGTGGGGTGTGATTAGGATGACCCCATTAAATTAGGCAGCTCAGTTTATCCAAAAACAGCAATAATTATCCTGCGGGGCCACATCTTCTCACGGTCCTACAAGACCAACACTCTTCCTTGCAGCTCGGAACAGGCTAGCCTCTCATCTAAGGGCCGCTATTCCCTTAACCCAACAGCTAGCATGACCTTTGGAGCTAGGAACATGTCAGCCTCTCACCTCGGGGGCCGCTATTCCCTCCTCCCAATGGCTCCAGATTCACAGACTCCCTCCTCGCCGATTGTCCTCATGAATATCCAGGCTACACATCCTTATGGATGTCCCAGCCAAGGTACCCACTCTCAAACGCTACTCCCATATCTTCAGCATTCCCCTTTGCTCTGCCTCGAGCCTTGGCTCCAGCGCTCTTTCCTGCCTCTCACTTCTTCCACAGAGTGATGGTCTCTCTCCCTCCCCATTGCTGGGGGAGCCCTTCCAGTGGCCGCTGCCATGTCCAGAGCGGGGATGATATTTTTTCCCCTCCACTCTTTTCGAGCAGGCAATCGGTCCCACTCACTCACTCCATGCCAACCTCCCTTCCTCTCTTTGCGTGCTCCCTTAAAAAGCCAGGCCCGCCCCTCAGGGTACTCTCATGCAGCCAGCAGTCTTCCTGGGGGTGGCAAAAATATTAACCCTTTCGGGCATGGGTTGAAGTAACCCTAAATAAAATCCTATGGTGTACGTCCCAGTAGACTGACTAGCAACCCAAACCCCTGGGGGGGGGGGGTTACATTTGTATTACAGCACAGTATTTTTTCTAGCACTGTAAACTGACACATCAAAAATTATGTAAACATGGCATATGTGCATTGCTAAAGTGCTTTAAAAAACCCTAAATTATGGGAAATATGGTTTGTGACACAAAAAAAAACCCTGTCATGCCTAACTTTAAAACCTCTGCCAAATAGGCCAAAGCAGCTTACCTGATGCTAAAGTTGACTGAATAATAAAATATGTTTTTCAGGATGGCTTTTAAGAAGGGAATGGAAGGAATTTTGTTTCGGCTGTATGGAGCCAGTAACCTAAAGCTCTTCCACTCCTCAGTTTGGACGCCTCATACCCATGCTTTACTGTAACCTGATGTAGCAGTTTAAAGAGCACTGTCCATTGCAGTTTATTGGGGTGTATTTTGAGTTACATTTTTTGATATTTTAGAGTGCCATTTGTTTCAAATGACAGCCACAGTTTACCAAACAAGACCCCTTTTAGTTGATCTGTGGCTTGATTTAAAACAAATTACCCTCTAAAATATCAAAACATTGCTTGAAAAGACAGCCCCATTAACTCCAATGGAGAGCTTCAAACTATTACCTCAGAGGACGTAACTGCACCGAGGAGGGGCGCCCCAGTCAGGGAGTGAAAAGAATCAGGCTACTGACTCCTAGGAGCCAAAGTATGATCACTTCCCTTGTTAAAGTGCCATCCTGAACAAATACCGTCTTATCTGGACAGTTTTAGTGTTAGGTAAGGCTACTTGTGCTTGCTTTTTTTCTTCTTAATAATGTATTGTACTTGTATTTATTGTAGTTCATTGATTTCAGTTTTCATACACAAACACAGGATCAATACAGCACAGCATTCAGACATTACAGCCCCCTTCCCCCCATAGTATGCAATACATTATAAGCAGTTGATCATAAGTATTAAGCAGTGTTGAGAAGACATTCATGTTAAAAACTGCAAACAGAATGACCTGAGTTAGAAACAGAATTCCTGACCTTGAGGCAGTCATTGTGGAGGCAGACCTGGATTTAGTGGCCATAACAGAATCGTGGTACACAGACAACCACAGCTGAGAAGTGGCCATTCCCAGGATACACCATGTTCTGGAAGGACAGGTCAGAGAGGAAAGGCAGAGGGGTTGTTTTATATGTGAAGGAGGATATAAGGGCCACTGAGATACAGGGGCAGCAGGGTGACAATGAAGGGCTGGAGGTACTATGGATCAGCCTAGAGATGGGGTTGGGAGCTATTATTCGCACATGGGTGGTGTACAGACCTTGGACATGGGGAGGATTTAGGCAGAGCCCTTGAGGGAAGCCATTTGCAAAATGGCCAGCAAGGGGAAATTTTGATTATGGGGGACATTAATCTTCTGGATGTAGATGCAGATTGGGGCATTCTGGCTACAGCTACATCAAAAGGCAGGGCCTTCCTGGACTCCACATCGGGGAATTCCTCAGGCAGCTGGTTGTGGAACCCACTAGTGAGGATGCAGTGCTGGACCTGGTACTTACAAACAGAAATAGAACTACTGACACCACAGTGGTTAGTCTCCTGGGTACAAGTACTCACTGTACTGTGTGGTTTGGCATATGGTTAGGACAGGAAAAAAATACACTAAGACAAGGGTCCTGGACTTTAGGAGGGCATATTTTAAAGAAATGGGAAACTGCCTCAGAAAATGCACTGAGGAGGGAAAAGGGAAAGGCAAAGGGGGAGTGGAGGCTCAATGGAGAAAGATTAAGGAAGGTATAGCCCAGACAACGTCATGCTGTTTGAAGGAAGTTAACAAGGCAAAGAGGAGGAAGAGGCTGCTATGATTCTTTTAGGAGGTGGCAAAGGCAGGTAAAGGAGAAGAAACAATATGTAGAAAGTATAAGGAGACCCAGGAAGATGAAGACAGGGAGGTACATCTGGCAAAACAAAGGGAGACAGAAAGGAGGATGAGGGCAGCTAAAGCACTAACAGAGGAGAGGATAACAAAATTGTGGGGGAAAGAGGAAGACAAGGAGAGGGACAGTGAGAATCAGGAGGGTGGGGGTACTGCACAGATGAAGATCAAGGGAAAGCAGACGTACTAAATGATTACTCTGCATGGTCTACACGCTAGAGGGTGGGGTGGGGGATGGACCAGCATGCTGCAATAAGCACCAGGGAGGCGGGAGTGGACACAAGTCCATTCTCAGTGGACTGGGAATGGAAGGGATTGGAATCCTTAAAGCAGAAAAAGGCAATGAGGCTGGATGGGATCCAAGAGTCCTAAAGGAACTGAACACAGTGCTGGCCACCCCTCTGGCAGCGCTTTTTAGCACCTCAGTGGAGATGGGGGAAGTTCCAGAGGACTGGAGGAGGGCCAATATGGTCCTTGCGCACAAAAGTGGCAGCAGGGAGGATGCTAGCAACTACAGGTCAGTCTCACATCAGTGTTGGGGAAGTTAATGGAGACACTACTGAAGGTGAGACTCATGGAGCACCTGGAGCCAAAAGAGCTGCAGGACCACTGGCAGCATGGTTTTACAGGGGGGAGGTCATGTCTAACTAATCTCATAGATTCCTTTGACTGGGTTATTAGGGAAGTGGATCAAGGAAGAGAACTGGATATGGCCTATCTGAACTTCAGTAAGGCTTTCAACACTGTGCCACACGGGAGGCTAGTTAAAAAAATAAGCAGCCTGGGGGTGGAGGAGAAAGTGACAAGCTGACTATCAAACTGGTTAAGGATAGGAGGCAAAGGGTGGTGGTAAATGGTAGCCACTCAGGTGATAGGAGGACTAGTGGGGTGCCAGAGGGTTCAGTGCTTGGATCAGTCCTCCTCAATGTCTTTATAAGTGGCATTACATAGGAACTTGAGGTGCTGTGTGTCTGTTTGCAGATGATACAAGAATCTGCAACAGGGTTGACTCTCAGGAATGGGTGAAGAGAATGCAAAGGGATCTGAGGAAACTAGAGGAATGATCCAAGGGGTGGCAGTTGGCTTTCAATGCCAAAAAGTGCAAGGTTATGCGCTTAGGGCTGTGGAACCCAGGGGGTATGTATAAACTGTGGGGAGTGGAGCCTACAGTCACCAAGCAAGAAACAGACCTAGGCCTCATCATATCTGATGACCCCAAGGTAGCTGGGCAGTGTGACAAAGCAGTGGGAAAGGCTAGCAAGATGTTGGGGTGCATCGGGAGAGGGATTTCTAACAGGAGGAGGGAGGTGGTGCAGCAGTTGTATCGCTCACTGGTGAGGCACCGCATAGAGTACTGTGTCTAGTTCTGGAGGCTGTACCTCTGCAAGGATGTTGAAAGGGTGGAGGCGGTACAGAAGAGGGCAACCAAAATGGTGAGGGGGGTTGCACAAGAAGACATACAAGGAAAGGCTGCAGGAACTCAACATGTACTCCCTGGAGAAGAGAGATGAGCTAGAGGGGATATGATTGAAACCTACAAGTACCTCACAGCAGAAAACAAGATGCAAGTGGAAGGTCTATTTCAGAGAAAGGAAAGTACTAAAACAGGGGGCGTGCAGTGAAGCCAAGGGGAGGTTAGGAGAGATGTGGGAAATACTTTTCATGGAAAGGGTGGTGGATGACTGGAACTGCCTGCGAGAGGAGGTAGTGGGGGCAAAGACTTTGGGAAGCTTCAAGCATGCATGGGATAGGCACAGGGGCATATTAGATGGAGAAATGGGGGGGGGGAGTGACCCCTATGACTAACTAGGGTCAATGGTGACAGAATAGGTAGGGACAAGAGGCAGGCTGGATTGGCCTAAAGATCCTTTTCTGCCGACAAAATCTGTGTTTCTGTGTTTCACAGCCCTACCAGTTATGATGTTTCATAACTGGGCTTCCCATGAATTCTGTTAGGTAGTAGTTAAAGAAAAGGGGTTGCAAAAGAGGGGTTTCTTAGCATGCAAGATATTCTTGATATCTAAATTAGTGGACTCACTGTCTTGGTGACGGAGCACAAGATGGGTTCCATGTCATAAGAGCAGTCGCAAAATAGCGATTGCTATTATGGCGAGTGTATATCGGTGATATACACTTGCTGGCAACCCGACATCCAGCAAAAGAAAAAGTGTTTCTGCTCCCCGCACCCCCAAATAAAGATTACTAACTCCAGGGCGGTGCATGTCAGGGAAGGGGCATAGCCCACATTTGCAGGAAAAATTTATTTATTGGATATTCAGAAAAGACCTTTGCGTGTAAGCTCTTTTACAAAAGTTCCACGCCAGGTTTACAAAAACAGAAGATGAGTACAGTATTCAAACACCACAAGGAATAACAATTGATTACAGGATAACAATAATTAACTCTAGACAAGTACAGATCATGACACAGTAATAAGGCCATCAAATATCCAATCTTAGTGCAAACTGTAGTTTCACCAATTAGGTTAGGCAACTGTGAGAGGGACTGTATGTAGTGAGGGAGAGAGAAGGGGGGAAGCAGCCTTAGGATAGGGCCTTGTCACGGTATAAAGTTAAGAAAGTGGTATTGGGGTGATGGGCGGGGGTAGGAGGGGGGCACCGAGGAGGGGAAGTGCTAGACTAAAGTCACAAAGGTAAGGGCAAGGGGTAGAAGGGTGCTGTATCTGGGAAGGGCACCCGGCACAGCAAGTGAGTGGGAGCATACTGTAGGAGGACTGGGGAAACTGTTATTAAGTGCCGCATCCGCGGGCAGCGACAGAATTGTAACCCTCCCGGTCCCCAGCCCCAAATCCCATAGCTGCTTAGCCAGAGCTAGCCACCCTCACCACCACGCCAAAGGGTTAGTTTGGCTGGAGTGGGCACAGTAGTCTCCTATGGACCCTTCCCCTATTCCTCTCCTTCCCTTCGCTATCCCCCCTTCAAGTCTCTCTCCCTACAGTCACTTTTACTGTAGGGTTGCTACCCTTGCAGGGTAGCCCTTGATGATATCTCTGAAAATGAGTCGCGTTTTAGCAGTTGCTCATTTTCAGTCGCTATCATCACAGGATACCACAACTTCAAGACTGGGGATGCTCTCTGCACAAAGGTCCCACAAAGTCTGCAGTGCTGTCAGGAACTTCCAGTCTTGACAGGACAACTTTCCATCCACACAACATGTTTTTAATTTTGTTTTCAATATAAGTTACTATTCCAACTTCACGTTGCCATGGATCACAATTCAAGTGAAATTGCAACTGAAACAAAATGTTGATCAAATGTGTAAGTCCTGCTAGGATTGAAACCCTTGTCTCTTGCCGAAAATAAATAGTGGGTTCCTGTTTTGATTCAAACTGCTGATCCTTTGCTTGCTAACAGAACACACACCCAATGTGCCACTAAACTGAAGTGACTGAATTTCAACTCCTGTGGTGCAGAGGTTAAGTTATAACCTAGGAAGCAGGTGACAGTCAATGTAAAGCATAACATGTTTCTGATAGGGACACACAGTGTCTTGGTACCTTTGTGCATACTGTGAGTGGGAATATCTGTTCTTCTCTCTCAATTGTACTTATCACCTGACTTTAAACACCTCCGTGACGGGCTCTGGAGCCCACCTAGTGTAGGGCAAGGGTTAGTCCAGGGAATGGTGATCTTTCAGGAGTCCACTCTCCATACAGACATTTTGAATGGCATGGTATGGTATTTTACTAATAAAAAGACACTCTTTCAAGCTGAGAGCACCATTATAATATGAATGATAAAAGACAGCCATCAAACAAAAACAAAACATGCAACCGTTTACATAAATAACATTAAGATCAGCATCATTTTTAAAAGAGAAAAAAAAGAGAGGGGGCGCTAATGAGTGGCTAACAGTGCAGACACGCTTTACCCGAGCTCCGGCCCTCCAGAACATAAAATACATATAATATAATGTACTCAGTGCTTAACTTGGTCTCCAGTTGGTGCACACCCATCTTAAACTGACAATGGATGAAAATTTAATGCCTAATCCTGGAACGTCTCAGCGGACGTCAACAAAAAACTCCAAGAAGCAGCCACCATCAGCACCTACAGAAGGCCCGAATCTGGTGTTGCTTTCCACAGCAGAAATGTCTGCCCTCAGTCGCACACTATCAGATCAGGTCATGGCCGCATTAAATCCTCGACTGGATAAATAGAGAATAATGGATAGGTGAGTGTGTGTTATAGATTTTTTTCACACACCCGAGGTGTGTGATGATCCATAAACCTCAAGAACGAAGCTCGAGAGGTTTATGTGGTCATCACACACCAAGGGTGTGTGAAAAAATCCATGAACACAAATTTGCTTATCTTTTGTTTTTTAATAATTGCTGGTTCATGTACAGCATGGAGCAGAGGGCGAGTGACTGTCAATTTCCCTGAATAGGTAACATGACGGAGCGGTGTTTGGTCTCATACACACTATGCCCAAAAAATTGCTGAAAACAGTAATCTCTATCTCTAAAATATGCTAGCAGCATTTCTTAATGTTACTTTTTCTTCTCTGTTTAAAAAGGAGCCGCCGAGTGTTAAGCGCGAGAGCGAGTGACTTGACAGCTTCAGAAGACTATACACAAGTGTCCATGCTGATGCTTGTGTAACCCCTAGGTGGCGCTATCCCAAGGGCTACAACCCCTGCCTGTTTGACTATGGACAGGTTGAGGGGCCTAGGTCCTATGACGGGTGCCTCCACCCAGAGGTCAGGGTTTGTAGTGGTTAGACTAGCTTGGTCACAGCCCTCTGGGACACTGAGACCCCCTTTTTTTCCCTCTAGTGGCTCACACAGTACCCCAGCGTTACAGCCCCAATACCCCACGTATACACACTGTTCACTTATATAGATACCACTTACCCTTGAGATTGATTCTGTAGCACGTCTCTGAGGACCCCCTGTAAAATAAGGTTAAACAACATACACAGCAAAACACAGTACTGTTTCCATAAGTACCAACACCACAGACAGTATATAGTATAGCAACAACAAATCTGATTTATTTAGGGGGCAGTAACACGGAAGGGGGAAATCAGGTTAATTGGTGGCATTAAATCACAGTACTGTGCACACATACAGGGTCTGAAAAGTCACACTCTGGGTACCCAGGTTGGGGGGGGGGCTAGCCAGGTCCATTGCCCGGGGTTGGCCGGCAGGTACAGATGGATGGGGCCCTGTAGAAGAAAATATATGCACAACACCCAATTGTAATCCGGAGCCGGATAGCTCAGTCCATGAAGCAGGGAAACAACAAGAATTAGATGACACACTTGTGATTGAAAACAGACTACAGGGGAATACCCTGATTTGGACTCACAATACCTAAGCTGAGGACCGGATGGTAGATGTTCTTCTGGATTGCCAGAACAACAGGGCATGAAGACAAGGTCCTTGTGACTGGACCCCACTGCAGTTGATAGCAAACATATTTAGTCCAAGCTAAGCTGGGGTTTGCTTCCAGCTTCAGCACACAGCACGGAGGATTGGAAATAGCGATTCCCCACAAGCACTACATACATTCATATGTAAAAGGAAAGTACTATACCAGGCAGGCTGCTCCTCGATCCCGATCGCAATTACTGCAAAATACCCGGGAGCACACACAGCAGCTTCAGTTCCTGACAGACCGAGCGCGATTCAGCAATTTCTCCAGTCTTCTACAGGGTGAGCCTGGTTTCCACACTTCTAGTGCTTCTTTCTCCTCACAACTCGGATTCGGTCCAAACTGTCACTCACAAAGGCTGCAGACCGAAATTCAGGGCCTCACACGCGCTTCCCACGTGAAACTATACACCGCAGAAGCACACAGCTCCTTCTCTCTTCACTGCCACAACTGATCTGATCTTTCCAGTCACAGAGCAGGGCATTTCCTTTAGCTCCATACTATTCTGTTGGCTGATTCAGCTGTCACTCACAATAAGACTCCCTCTGTTGGTAGAAAAAGGCGCCAAGGTCAAAACTACATTTCCCAGAGTCACTGCCCATACAATCCCCTTGTGGCTGGCTCAAAATTAAGAGTCCAAGTTCTGATTCGTCCACAGGCTTCATTTTAGGGATCCCTTAACCCAGTTGGCCCAGCACAGCAGTTTAGGTCCAAAATGGAGGGGTAACCCACACAGAGTCCCAGCTGCAAGAAAGGCAGGTTAGACAAACTGCATTTTACTGAACACTCTAACTGGTTTCAGGCAAACAGTTACATCTTTCATTTAGGCTCCCTCTGCGCTGTTAGCGACTGCAGAAACGGAGCGATTTCTCCGCAGCTCGGGCGGGATTCGAGCATTAAATACACAGTCCCCCATACAACTAATTAAGTCTGCAAGCAGACAGCTTTAAAGAGACAGCACGTGAGCTCAAATAGCACTCACTTGGAACCACATTTAAACAGCTCTAGATCGCTAACACCGCCCAGACTTGGAGCATTCAGGCAAGCTCCTGAAGACTTTTGGAACCCCATTTGCAGGGGTTACACCCTTCCTGGCCTAGAAAACTTGGCATCCGCGTCAAGTAAGTACCCCCCCTAAGTTTCAATACAACCATATACATTTACATCAGTATCACATTAGGCTTATACACGTAATCATCAGTCAACATATCACCTTACCAGAAACACATTTCTGAAACTTTTCGGTACATCACTTTGTACACAGTATTATACACACATTGTACCATAACTCAGGTTATTACCTCCTGTACTTGAAACCTGAAGAGAGGGGGCCCTTCCCTATCAGCTACCTTGGGGCTGGATGGGGCAGGGGTACCATACCTAGAGGGCAACACAATTATCTTGGAGTTAGCACTGATGTTCAGTTTGGGCAATGAGCTTGGGGACACATACACTCCTTCATGGACAACATTGAGAGGCAAGTCCACAGGCCTCACAAGGGAATCATAACTGAGGTGCACCACAGGCTTTACAGCTCGACCAGTCTTTCTAGGGGGAACTGTTACAGCCTCTGCACTCTGAGCCTCATTTTCGGCATTGTCCTCACTTGTCAGGGGAGTCTCCATTGGGGTAGAGAGGCTAGAACTTGGGGCACTTTCAGCTCCAGGAGTTACAATCTCTGAGTCCACAACACTTGGCTCACATGGGGAGTTTTCTGACACTGACAGTGAATTATGACAGGAACAGAAGGGAGCAGGTACTGCTGGATGCCTTCCAGGACAGCTTCCTGCTGCAAAAGGTCAGTGAACCAACCAGGTTAGGGAATACCCTTGACCTTGTGCTGGCAAATGGGGACTTTGTGAGAGAACTTATAGTGGAGGAACCGCTGTCAGGGAGTGACCATCACTCAGTTTGGCTCACATTGGATATGGGCAAGGAAGGAGTGGAATCTGGCACAATAGTGTTGGACTTCAGGAGGGCCGACTTTGGGAGGATGGGGGAAGTGGTAAAAGGGTACCTGGCCAGAATTCAATCTAGTATGGACACTAACCAGAGGTGGAGCTCATAAAGCTGGGGATAGTGGAGGCAACTAAAACCTGCTGCAAAGCCCAGAGCAAGAAGGCTAGGGCTAAGAAACCGATCTGGTTGAGCAAGGAGGTCATGGAAAGGTAAGGAGAAAAGAGCTGCCTTTAGGAAGTACAAGAAAACAGGGAGGGGAGGACAGGGAGGAGTACTGACAGAATCGAAGGAGGTGACAAGGGCAGTAAGGGAGCCAAAACATCTACGGAACTCAGGCTGGCACAAGGCATTAAGAAGGGGAAGAAGGTCTTTAAGTACATCAGGGAGAAAAGGAGCTGTAAGGACCACATAGTAAGGATTAGGAAGGAGGGGGGTTGGGTGGAAGCAGGGTGCGATAAGGCAGAAGCACTAAATGAGTACTTCTGCTCAGTATTTACTAAAGAGAAGAGGGGGGTGACACCCAAGGTGGGAGAAATGGCACAAGCAGGGTGGGAAGTGGTGACAGATGGGGAAATCATGGAGAGCTGAGTTCAAGAGGGTTTGAAGGCACTGAGGGTGGACAAGGCGCCAGACTCAGATGGCATCCACCCCAGGGTACTGAAGGAGCTGGCAGAGGTCCTTGCAGGACCTTTGGCAGACCTATTTAATGCCCCACTACATTCGGGGTGTGTACCTCAGGACTGGAGGATGGCTCATGTGGTGCCCCTCCACAAGAGTGGCCCCAAGGATGAACCGGGAAACTACAGACCAGTGAGCCTCACATCCATCGTGGGTAAGCTAATGGAGACCATCCTGAAGGAGAGGCTGGTGGCCTTCCTAGAGGCCAGAGGACTACAGGACAGCAGACAGCATGGCTTCATACGTGGCAGATCCTGCCAAACCAACCTGGTCGAGTTCTATGACTGGGTAACTAGTCAACTGGACAGGGGCCATGCAGTGGATGTCCTGTATCTGGACTTCAGTAAGGCATTCGACTCAGTGCCACATGGAAGGTTGGGAAGGAAGTTAGTAGACACAGGGGCGGGTGCAAAGCTGGTGAGATGGGTAGAAAACTGGCTGCAGGGAAGGCAACAGAGGGTGGTGGTGGTGGGTGGGGAGCTCTCACACCCAAGGGCAGTGACGAGTGGTGTTCCACAGGGCTCGGTGTTGGGACCAGTGTTGTTTGGGATATTCATTGCAGACATATCATGGGACATCAAGAGCAAGATCAGTCTGTTTGCTGATGATACCAAGGTAGGTGCGGTGGTGGATGACCTAGGGGATGGCAGGGGTTGCAGGATGATCTGACAAAGCTTGAAACCTGGTCAGACACCTGGCAACTGGGCTTTAATGCCAAAGTGCAAGGTGCTTCATTTTGGGATGAAGAACCCAAGGAGGAGTTACCAGCTAGGGGAGTGCAGCTAGCCCAGACAGAGGAGGAGAAGGATCTGGGTGTGCTCATTACAGGGTCAATGAACAACCCGCACGATGTAGGAAGGCAGCTGCAAAGGCCAACAAAATGCTGGGTTGTATTGCAAGGGGTATATCCTCGAGGAGGGAGGAGGTGATTCTGCCACTGTATAGGTCATTAGTTAGACCACACCTGAGTACTGCATGCAGTACTGGCATCCTATCTGAAGAGGGACATTAAGTTACTGGAGGGTGCAGCGAGAGCGACAAAGATGATCAAGGGGCTGGGGACTTATCATATGAGAGGAGGTTGAAGGAGTTGAACATGTACTCACTGGAGGAGAGGAGAGACAGGGGTGACATGATTGAAACTTTAAATACATGAAAGGAATAAACAAGACAAGTACAGAGGGCTGTTCAAAGTAAGGAGGGAGGGCCACCAGGGGCCATGATATGAGACTGGAGCGAGGAAGGTTCAGGAGGGAGATGAGGAGACACTTTTTACAGAGAGGTGGTGGCTGGGTGGAATCGTTACCTCCTGAAGTGGTATGCAGTAGAACAGAGGACTGCTTCAAACGAGGATGGGACAGGACAAGGGGGGGGGTTAATGAAGGGGAAGGGTGGAAGGGAGGGGCAGCTGCAGAATAAGGGGTGCTAGCTGTACATTCGAGCAGACTTGATAGACCTCTAGGCCTTTATCTGCTGGCAAATTTCGTATGTTCGTATGAGGGCACTCAACACACTCTTCTTGTTCTGGTATATCACCAGTTTGTCCCAGTCCATCATTTTCCTCCTCTGAAAACTCAAACAGTTCAACCATACACAATGATTCCATATCATCTGACTTCATGCTTTGCACTTCACTTTCTGGGAGCATTGGCTCCAGGGACAAAGCTGGGGGCTTAGACAGTCCAAAAGGCCCAGCTTCATCACCAGGACTGACTAGGGGATTGCCCCGAAACAATTGACTCAGTTCATAAGAAGAGTAGTATTCAAAGCCACACTCACTTTCCTCTGACATGGACTGACAGTCATGTTCAACTGGAACTTGTGGAGGGGAACACTTTAACTCAGCTTCTGTAGATGCAGGCTTTCTTGATTTTTGCTTAGCAGCAGCTCTAGTCACTGGTCCAGAGGGGGCATTTTCTGGGGGCTCAAACTCAATCAAGATTTGTCCAATGAGCAGTAAATGATTTCTATGCATTGTTTTCACATCTTTTGAATTATTCTCAGGCCTTACTTTGTACACAGGATCATCTAGTTTGCCCACTACAATGTGAGGGAGATGGTGCCATCTGTCAGCAATCTTGTGTTTGCCATGCAGTCCTAGATTTCTTAGCAATACCCGATCTCCCTCCTGGAGTTCCTGTGCTTTCACCTTTTTATCATACCTTTCTTTGTCGGCCAGATTTCTTTTGGCAGCCATGGTTTGAGCCAGTTGGTATGCATGATTTAGCTGGGCCTTTAACTTTTGCACATACTGTAAATAGTTGTCAGCTCAAACCCCATCAGGAGAAACTCCAAAACATACATCTACCGGCAGTCGAGCTTCTCTTCCAAACATCAGGTGGTAGGGGGAGAACCCAGTGGCATCACTTTTGGTGCAGTTGTAGGCATGTACCAGGGTGCTAATTTGTTGGCTCCATCTAGGCTTGTCCTTTGGGTGGAGGGTGCCTAGCATATCTAGCAAAGTGCAGTTGAAACGTTCAGGCTGTGGGTCCCCTTGGGGGTGGTAAGGGGTGGTTCTGGACTTTCGCACTCCCCACAGAGAAAGCATCTCTTTGATAAGACGACTCTCAAAGTCTCTCCCTTGATCAGAATGGATTCTTTGTGGAGCCCCATAGTGAACAAAAAGTTTTCTAGAAGTACTTTGGCCACAGTGGATGCCTTCTGGTCCTTGGTGGGGAAAGCTTGGGCATATCTCGTAAAATTTTCAGTGACCACCAGCACATTACTAATATTTCTTCAATCTGACTCCAAACTCAGAAAATCAATACAGACCAGCTCCATGGGGGCACTGGTGGTGATGTTAACAAGGGGGGCAGCCCTCTGGGGCAGGGCTTTCCTCTGTAAACAGTGACTACAAGTTCGAATGTGTTGCTCAACATCAGCCCCATCTTAGGCCAATAGAATCTGGATCTCACCAAGTCAAGTGTTCTGTCTATACCAAGGTGCCCCATGTGGCTGTGTAAGGACCTCAGTACTGAGTCTCGAAAGGCAGTGGGCAGCACTAGTTGTTGTTGTTTGTCTATTTGTCCCCCTCTGTCTACTGTTTCTCTGTATAACAGTCTATTGATCAGTTTCAACTTAGGACCTTCCTCGTATAACAATGCAGTTCTCAAATCAGTAGAGCGTAATTTGGACTCATCTTTCCCTGCGTAGAGGGCTTCTAAAGCTGATTTGATCATTAAAGAGACAGTGTGCGGAGGCTCAAATAGCACTCACTTGGAACCACATTTAAACAGCTCAGACGCCGAACACAGCCCAGACTTGGAGCATTCAAGCAAGCTCCTGGAAGACTTTTGGGAACCCCCATTTGCAGGGGGGTTTACACTTGCTTGCAGTCTTCAAAGCCGTCAAGTCACTCACTCTCGTGTTTAACACTTGGCAGATCATTTTTGAACAGAGAAGGAAAAATAACATTGAGAAGTGCTGCTAGCATATTTTACAGGTAGAGATTACTGTGTTTCAGCAAGTTTCTGGGCATAGTGTGTACGAGACCGAAAACCTCTTGGTCATACTAACTATTCAGGGAAAGTGAAAGTTGGTTGTAGAGTGCCGTAATAACCGAATTTCGGGTTATTACAGCATCAAACGATGAAATAACTGGATTTGGGGTTATTACATCATTTGAGAGCAATCGTAATTGCGTTGATAAATGTGGTCACCAGTAATTTTAATAGAATCTACACTGCAAGGCATTGTTGAGCAAAATGCATCCCATGCATTGCAGATTGCTGAAGCAGAGCAGCAGATTTCAAATCTGGATGATGCTACTGGACCATTGCTGGATAAAATGGCCTGACTTGAGAGAGCTCTTGAAGAATTTAAGGATCTATTTGACTAGCAAGAAAACTATCATCGGAGGTTAAACCTCTGGATTAGAGGGCTCCTGGAAGGTATGGGGGGGGTGAGTGCTGAGGAGTTCTATGCTATAACCCTCCCTACACTGCTTTGTCTGTCTCCAAAAGGTGGCAAAATTAAGATCTAGAGATTTCACTGGGCTGTTATGCCCAAGCCGCCGGCTGATCAGCCCCTGAGGCATATAGTGGTTTGGTTTTATAATTTCAGCACCATCAAGCGGTGCTCAATGACTACCATGGTAAAAAGGAGCTTGAGTATGAAGGTCACCGCTTGTTCATTTTTCAAGATTATTTCCGGTGTCTACAGAGAAAGCAGAAAGTGTTTTACCCAATTATGAACAAACTCCGGAACCTGAAGGTGGACTTTTTCTTTGCCTTCCCCGCCATCTTAAAAATAAAACATGAAGGAGCTACCTACTCTTTTCACGAAGCAGACAAGGCCTCTACTTTCATACAAGAACTGCAGAGGAAACTCGCCTAATGTGTGGACTATGGGATGAATCTGTTGTGAACTTTGGCCGGGTTGGGCTGGCTGCCGATTTTACTCTGCCCTTTGGTCATGATGTGCCTAGATGCATCGGACACTTGCAGGATGGGACTGCTTTAAATATTTGGATTTGCAAGTGCTGAACAAAATCATGCCCTGTTTGCTTTGGACTGCTGCATGTATGTGGCCAGGACTTCATAGTTTGCATGGCCACAGTGATTCCTGGCAGGAGCTGAGGGATTGGAGGACTTTGAGAAGGTCTAATGTGGACTTACACCCTCTCTCCAATGTTCCTTGCTGTCTCGTAGCGTGACAGAAAGGACGAGACCTGTACCTTGATGGAGGCCTGTGGCTTTGAAAGAAGAATCCTGATGGTGTCCGGTACGTTCGGGGCTGCTGTGTAAGTAACTAGGCTGCACGGCACCTTCCTGTTCCTCCTACCCAGCCTTTATGGGCGATATCACCATCCTTCTTTTCCTTACGAACGATGGACGCTTACACTTTTTATATAGAGGGTTGGTGAGAGGGAGAGTGCTGGGGACTTGGGGAGCTGCAGACTGACCACTGCCATCTGGGGTTTTGTATTGGAGAGATAAGCCTTCGGTCATAATGGCAGGCCCAGGAGGGGGGTGGTGGATTTGGATCTCCCTTACTGAGTTGGGAGGGAGGGGTTCCAGTAGTGCGTATGTGGCGCTTAGTGCCCTTGGCATTGGTGTGGGGGGGTGTTTTTTCCTCCCTTCCCCATGGACTGTGGGTGACTAGGTTTGTCCCCTGGCTAGGATTAGCTGGGGAGGGGTAGCAGGGGTTATTCGCTTGGCCCTTGGTGGTTATGTGGGCCGGCAGGTGGTAGCTTTTCTTTTTGACTGGAGTTAACTTTGTTAGTCGTTTGACCAAAATCTTGAATTTCAGGAGGGCGGATTTCAGGAAAAAGGGTGAAGTGCTAAGGAGCCGTCTGGCGAGCATGAGAGAAGATATGGGGTGGACCAAAGGTGGCCCATCATTAAGGAAGGAATACTGGTTGCCACAGATGAGTGTGTTAGGCTCAGGAGGAAGAACACAAGGGCCAAAGCGCCCAGCTGGTTCAGTTCTGAGCCTGCCCAGGCTGTAATCAGGGGTTGAGGAACAGTGGGCAGTATTTAAAACGGGGATTACAAGAGCAACATAATTATGCATTAAGTAAGTTAGCAAGGGGAAAAGGAAGAGAAGGCCATTATGGTTTTCCAAGGAGGTTGCAGAGAAAGTGAAAGCCAAAAAGATTGCATTCAGGCAATACAAAAGACACAGGCAGAAGGGGATAAGGAGAAGTACCAGGAGAAGTAAAGGGAGGCAGGGAGGTCAGTAAGGGAAGCCAAAGCTCAGATGGATGAGCACATTGCAAAATCAGTGGGTAGAGGGGACAAAACCTTTTACAGGTACATAAGTGAAAAAAGAAAGGCAAAGGGAGGGATAGTGAGACTGAAGGGGGAGGATGGGGCCAAGTGGAGGATGATAACAGTAAAGCTGACATATTGAACAGGTATTTCTGCTCAGTCTTTACTGAGGAAGAGGAAGGTGATGGGTCTGAAGGGAGTACAAGGGGTGGGAATGGTGCAGAAATGGACACAAGTCCCTTTACATGAGAAAGGGTCCTGAAGGAACTAGAAGTAATAAGAGTTGATAAAGCAATGGGCCCAGATGGGGTGCACCCCAGGGTCCTTAAAGAACTAAGGGAGGTGGTGGCTAAACCTCTGGCAACCCTGTTTAGCTGATCACTGGAAACGGGGGAGGTACCCTGTGACTGGAGGACAGCAGATGTAGTCCCCTTATACAAAAGTGGGAACAAAGAGGAAGCAGGGAACTGCAGACCAGTCAGCTTCACTGCAGTAGTGGGGAAGATCATGGAAGCACTACTGGAGGAGAGATTGGTGGAACATCTGGTTGTCAATGGACTACAGGACCCAAGGCAGCATGGTTTCACCAGGGGAAGATCATGTCAGACCAATCTCGTTTAATTTTTCGACTGGGTGCTAGGGAGGTGAATTAGAGGAGAGCAGTGGACATGGCCTATCTGGACTTCAGCAAGGCCTTTGACACTGTGCCACATAGAAGACTATTACACAGACTGGGGAATATGGGTGTGGGCAGGACAGTAGTGTGGTCGGTAGGTAACTGGCTGGGTGGCAGGACACAGAGGGTGGTGGTAAATGGCTGTCACTCCACAGAGGGAAGAGTGACCAGTGGGGTGCCACAGGGATCAGTGCTGGGACCTGTCCTATTCAACATCTTCATCAGTGACATTATGCAGGACCTAGAAGACAGAATTTCCCTGTTCGCTGATGACACAAAGCTCTGTAACAGAGTAGACACACCAGAGGGTGTAGACAGAATGAGAAGGGACCTGAGAAACTTGAAGAATGGTCAGGGGTTTGGCAGTTGAAATTCAATGCAAAGAAGTGCAAGATAATGCATATGGGGCACAGAAACCCTGGCACAATACATCAGTTGGGGGGTGAGGATATAGCATGCACCAAGCAGGAAAGGGATCTTGGGGTTATCATCTCTGATGACCTCAAGGTAGGGAAACAGTGTGACAAGGCAGCAGGTAAAGCAAATAGGATGCTGGGATGCATAGGCAGGGGCATCACCAGCAGGAAAAGGGAGGTTATAATTCCACTATACAAGACACTAGTGAGGCCCTACCTGGAGTACAGTGTACAGTTCTGGAGACCTTACCTACGTAAGGACATAGACAGGGTAGAGAAGGTTCAGAGGAAAGCAACAATGATGATACATAGATTGCATCACAAGTCCTATGAGGACAAGTTGAAGGAATTGAATATGTACTCCCTGGAGGAGAGGAGGGAGAGATGGGATATGATAAAGACATACAAGTATCTTACATGGAGGAACAGGGTGCAGGAATACACTATTTTTAAGCAAAAAAGATGTTCAAGGATTAGAGGGTATGGGATGAAGTTGGAGGGAGGACAATTCAGAGGAAACGTTAGGAAGAATTTCTTCACAGAACGGGTGGTGGACAAGTGGAACACCCTGCCAGAGGAAGTGGTGGGGGCTGAAACAATCACGGGATTTAAGAATGCATTAGATAGACATAAGGGAATTCTGGAGGTCAGGGGTAAGGGGCAACAGACTTCTAGGAAAACATAAAGTGAACTTACAAGCTCAAATGGGCAGACTGGGTGGGCCATAGGCCCTTATCTGCCAACACTTTCTCTGTATCTATGTAAGGGAAAATAGGTTGGCCTACTGAAAATTCAGGAAGACCAAGAGAGAAGTGGATAGGGAAAATTACCTAAGGTTGGCTAGTGAGTTAAGAAAGGAAATGTGGAGAGCAAAGGCACAAAAGGAGCTGCAGATAGCTGAAGGAATTAAGAAGAGGGAGAAGGCTTTCTTTCGATATATAAGTGAGAAAAGGGACAAGAAGGAAGGGATTGTTAGGCTTAAGAAAGGGGTGGAGTGGGTGGAGGATAATGGGGGAAACGCAAAGATACTAAATGAATACTTCTGTTCCATCTTCACCAGGGAGAAGGATGGTCCAGTGCCTTCAGGAGGGAAAAGAGGAGCCTGGGGGGGAGGGGAACACAGATGTAGTGATAGAGGAGGATAGCGTGAGGGAGGAGCTGCTGGCATTGAAGGTGGACAAATCACCAGGCCCAGACAGAGTACATCCAAGGGTACTAAAGAAACTGGTGAGGAGCTGGGAGGGCCCCTGGCAGACCTATTTAATAGTTCATTAGAGTCAGGAGTGGTACTGCTGGACTGGAGAACAGCACATATAGTGCCCCACCACAAAAGCGGTCCCAAGGATGACCCAAGGAATTAGAGACCAGTCAGTCTGACCTCCATTGTGGGCAAACTCATGGAGACCGTACTAAAGGACAGGTTGGTGGAATTTCTAGAGAAGCATGGTCTTTAGGATGCGAGGCAGCATGGGTTCATGGAAGGGGGGGAGGTCATGTCAAACAAATCTGATTGACTTCTTTGACTGTGTCACTAAGACAGTAGACAGGCCAAGTGGTAGACATTGTCTATCTTGATTTCAGCAAGGACTTTGACTCTGTGCCCCACAAAAGATTAATCAGGAAGTTGGTGGATATCGGGGAGGGGAAAAGATGGCCAGATGGGTGGAAAACTGGCTGAGGGACAGAACCTAGAGGGTGGTTGCGGGGGGAGAGTTGTCTGGCACTGAAGAGGTAATCAGTGGGGTCCCACAGGACTCGTTTGCTGGGGCCGGTGTTGTTCAATGTCTTCATCAGTGACATTGGAGATGGCATTAAGGGCAAAATGTGCCTATTTGTGGATGACAACAAGCTCTGTGGAAGAGTTGACACAGCTGAAGGGATACTGGACCCACAGAAAGATCTGGAAAAGCTGGGCAAGTGGTCCAGGATCTGGCAGCTTGGCTTCAATGTGAAGAAATGCAAAGTTATGCATATTGGAGCCAAAAATGCCAAGACAGAGTACTAACTGGGTGGAGTCCAAGTATCTGCATCAGAGGAGAAGAACCTGGGAGTGATGATCACTAGTGACCTGAATCATTCCACACAGTGCAAGAAAGCAGCAGCAAAGGCAAACAAGATGCTGGGATGCATATCTAGGGGACCAGTAGTAGGAGAGAGGAAGTTATACTGCCCTTGTACAGGTCACTGGTAATGCTGCATCTAGAGTATGGAGTTCAGTACTGGTGCTCACACCTCAAAAAGGACATTATCCTGCTTGAGAAGGTCCAGAGGAGGGCTACAAAGATGATAGCAGGTTAGCAGGGTAAGGCATACGAGGAGAGATTGCGGGCACTGAACATGTACTCCCTGGAAGACAGGAGAGAGAGAGAGAGGACATGATTGGGACCTTCAAATACTTGAAAGGAATAAATAAGGTTGATAAAGAGAGTCTCTTTAAGCTGAGCGGCAGCCATAACACGAGGGGACACAGTCTTAAGCCGGAGGGTGGAAGGTTTAGGAGGGAGGTCAGGAAGCACTTCTTCACAGAGAGAGTGGTGGACACTTGGAATATGCTGTTGGAAGAGGTCATCTTGTTGAAGACAGTGAGCAGCTTTAAGAAATGCCGGGATAGGCATAGGGGGAAGGTAAGGATCATGGGTAGAGAGGATGGGAGGAGTGAGGAGGGAGGGCAGGGACATTAGCTCAAGCTGTGGACCCTGCAATATGAGCAGACTTGATTGACCAAATGGCCTTCTCCTGCTGGCTTCTTCGTATGTATGTTCGTATGTTTGGAGGGATATGAAAGTTGTGGGGTGTGTGCATCGGATGCTACACATTGTGGGGTAAGTTGAAATTCGAGGAGAATGCTTTGCAAGCCGCTACTTTGACTGGCTGATGTTAAAGCATGTTTGGGTAGCCAGCTGATGTAATGGGTAACAGTCCAAAAAATAAAAAGCTTGTGTATTTCATTAAAGGTCACAGGAATATGATGCCAGAGCAGAAAACTGAAGTTATATACTGTACATAGCTGATTGGGTGTAGCGGGGAAGGGGGGGTTCCAAAGGGTACTCTCCTCGAGTGCCAGTGAGTGAGCACAATGGTGTAGAAGTGGTTCTGGGGGTAGGAGGGAGGGAGGGAGGGGAGCTTGCTTTATGGCTTGGGTATGTTATATTTTACACATCAGAGGGTGAAATTCACACTTTGCTGGGCATTAATGTTCTTTACAGTTAATGTTGATACTATGGGGTGGGGGGAGGAAGTTATTTCTTGTTCTGGATTCACATGTTCAGTTGTTCAATGGTTCATGTTATTATGTGTTATGTTGATGTCCATCAAGTCTTACTATTATTATTTTTTAAACTAGATGTATGATACTGAGTTTGCAGCTGTATAAAGCTATCCTTAGGAGACTTGTAAGCCCATGAGTTATGACAAGCAAATAACAATCATCTCATGGAACGTACTGGGGTTTTCCTCCCCAGTCAAGAGGACTAAAGTCTTAATAGTCCTTAAACTTCAACATGTCCAACTTGCATTGCTTCAAGAAATGTACCTTACTGACAAGGAGCATATCAATTTAGTTCAGAATTGGGTGGGGGCTTGCTATGCAGCGTCTTATTCTTCCCACAAGCAGGGCGTGGCCATACTTGTACACTGGCAGTTACTCCTGAAGGTCCGCCGGGTAGTGGGTGACCCACTGGAGGGGCATTATATTTTTCTTGAGGGGGAATTATATGGGGAACAGATCACTCTTGCGAGTATCTATGCCCCAGCTGTGTTTGATCCCACATTCTGTCAAATTATATTGGACATTATCACCTGGGAGCAGTTCCCAGGACTAATTTTGTGTAGGGATCTCAATACAGTTATGAACTCGGTACTTGACTACTCTGTTGGAAGGGGTCACTAATATCACATCTTTCAACAATGACAATTGGGGATCAGTGACCTGGACTTGGTGGATGGGTGGTGAATGACCAACCCAGGAGCGAAGGAATATACATTCTATTCTAATCTCCGTAACACCTGGTCCAGGTTGGACTATATTTTTATACCCTGTGTTAACTATCATTGGTTGGTTAGGGTCTGGCATTGTCCAATACATGTTTCAGATCATGCCATGGTGGGCCTCACACTGACGATGGTGGAGAAACAGGATGCCCCCCACCCCATGAAGTTTCCAACCTACCTATTGGTAAGGCAGGACTTTCGCACCTATCTTAAGGAGCAGTGGCAGCTATATAAACAAACTAATTATGAGTCTACCTTGAGTCTTGGGGTGAACTGGGATGCCAGTAAGGCCTTTATGAGGGGGGCCATCTTCAAATATGTAGCTAGGTATAAAAAGGAGAAACATGAAAAATGAATAGCGTTAGAGGTGAAGCTTAAGTACTTGGAACGATGAGTAGCCTTGGGACAAACTGGGGAAGTTCAACGTTTGTTGAATACCACTAGGGAGGGATTAAATTTGCTCCTGATGGAGGAGGCCTGGGCATCCTGTTTTTTGCCAGGAAGCAATTTTTTGAATGGGGTAACAAGTTAGGGCCCTTGTTGGTGAGACTTATTAGGGGGAGGGGAGCCCCAACGCATATCCCAGTCATAAAAATGAGGCAAGGAAAGTTGGTGCAGGACATAGGACAGATCAAGGATGTGTTCCACCAGTTCTGTTCACAACTGTACACAGCAAAATGTACAGGCACCCAGGCAGCAGTACACAGCTTTTTGGATGGTCTGACATTACCCCAGCTTACCCCTGAACAGCGGGGGGCGCTTGGTTCTGAAATCATGAGGGAGGAGATCCGGAGGGCCTACGTTGGGCTTAAAAGTGGGAAGGCTAGCAGACCGGATGGGTTTGCAGCCGAATATTATAAAGAAATTGTGGGCTCTCTGGTGGAACCCTTGTGGGAGTTATTGAGGGAGATAAGGGGAGAGCGGACACTCCCAGCTAGATGCTATGAAGCAGTCATATGCTTGCTATTAAAACCTGTCAAGGAATCAAATGAGTGTGCCTCTTACTGCTCTATCTCCTTGTTGAATTGTGACACAAAGATCACTGCTAAGGTCTTAGCATGTCATTTGGAGCAGTTGCTCTCAGGTTTGGTTCACCCAGTCCAGACTCGCTTTGTGGGGGGAGTTTGTCCTATCACAATGTGTGCAAACTTCTGAATGTAGTGAGGTTGGCCTATCGGTGTCCAGGGCGCACATGTGTGCTGTCCATGGATGCTGAGAAGGCATTTGATCACATAGAGTGGAACTACTTTTCTGAGGTTATGCACAGATTTGGTCTGAGGGAGGACTTTCTGGGTATGGTCCGGGCTCTGTATGTAGCTCCAGTGACACGTATTTTGATTAATGGTTCACTTACAGTTGGTTTTCCCCTCCATCGGGAAACAAGGCAGGGGTGTCCCCTCTCTCCTCTACTATCTGTACTGGCCATCAAGCCGCTGGCAATATGCATTAGAGAGAACTTAGCTCTTCAGTGGGTGGTGGGACGTTTGGAGAAACCCCATAAACTTACCTTATATGCAAGCGACTTACTGCTCTATGTCACAAACCAGACCCGATCTATGCTGACATTACTCCGGGTGATTGAGGAGTTTTCCTCCTTCTCCACTTACAAGCTTAACCTAAATAAATCAGAGTTGCTATCCCAGGGGCAGACAGGGGGGAAAGGACTCGGGGGACCCCTGGGGCTTGTTGGCGGTTCTTTTAAATATCTAAGGATTCGAATAGGTAAGAGTTAAACTATACCCCACTCATCAATGCAGTCGTGGGAGACTTGTCTCACTGGAGGGTACTGCCGATCTCATGGTTGGGGCGGCTCAATGTGATTAAAATGAGCATCTTACCAAGATTGTTTATATATTATTCAGATGCTCCCGATGGATATCAGAAAGGGGGATTTGACACACCTGGAAGGGGCATTCTCTTCTTTTCTGTGGCAGAGAAAATGCCCCCGTATGAGCCTGCAGTGCCTCAAGGCAGATATTTCCAAAGGAGGGCTTAACTTCCCGGATTTGAAGAGTTATTATGTGGCAACACAATGCCGATATATACATGACTGGGTATGCCACCCACCTGTGGCCAGTTGGCTGGACTTAGAGGATGAAGGTGGTTCTGGGGGCATGTCCGCTTATCTTGCCACCTGTGGAAAGCAGGCATATTCAAGGCAGGATACGCCCAATCCCCTGGTGCAATGGACTTTGGAGGCATGGGACCTCTGGAGGCATCACAGTGGGGGCTCAGTGATGAAACTTTATTAGTGCCGGTGAATCGGAACCCCTTCTTTATACCCAGACTCTCAGATGGAGGGTTTGGTGAGTAGGAGGATGGGGCATTTCTTGTATGAGTAATTTATATGCTAGGGAGGGGATCCATTCATTTGCTGAGATTCAGGAGGCACCAGGCTCCCACATTCTCACTTTTTCTGATATTAGCAAGTGTGGGCTTTTGGGAGGCATCTGAGTAGGGATCGAGTGGTCGATTTTCCGCTGGCCCAATTTGAGCAGCTGGTACTGACGGCCAGGATGGACTCCCAGGGATTTGCCCATAAGGTTGTACACCAGGATCAGTGCTTTTACCCGGACACTACAGTTAAAACAAAAATGTTGTGGGAAAGGGATCTTGGGACCTCCATTAGAGAGGAGGATTGAGGATTATTTATTTATTTTATTTATTTAGTTTTTGTTGACCAGGTAAGTGCACTAGGCAGATTCTGCCTATTTTCAGGCACGACCCGGGGAAGGGGATACAGATGAATTCCAACTGACCTTGAACCAGATTAAGCTGTTGGTGGTATTTTTAGTGATTGAGGGAAATTCTCCTACTCTTTATGAGAAGTGCCATGGGATCTTTAACATCCACCGGAACTACCACCAGAACAGGCAGATGGGACCTCGGTTTAACGTCTCATCTGAAAGATGGCACCCCCCTCATGCTGCACTACAGTGTCAGTATTGGGATATTAACCCAAGTGCCTAGTGTGTGGATAGAACCCACAGCCTTCTGATCTCCCAGCCTCAGAGGAAAGTGTGCTACCTGCTGAGCTACTACACTTTAACAGTAGTTATTGCTGCAGTCACATATGGGGATCTTGCTCTGTAATCATTATATAGGAATCCCAGTATAAATTTATCCACAGGTTACACTGCCCACCTGTAATAGTACACAAGTATCACCCCACGATATTCCCTATATATGGCAGGTGCCAGGTTGCACTTGGCATATATATGTACTATTTTTGGACATGTCCAGTGTTGCAGACCTTTTGGTGATTGGTGGCTCGTGAGCTTTCCAATATGGCTGGGAAGCAGATTCCAGTAACCCCGATAGCTTTGTTATTCGGTATGGAGGACATAGGGGCAGAAGGGTGGGTGTTGTTCCCCAGGTGGATTAGGGTACTTTTAATCTTGGTTCATCAATGCATCACGAACACCTGGGTGTCATATAATCCTCCCAGAGCTAATCAGTGGAGAACACTGTCTATACAAGCCTTAGCTCTAGAGTGCTTTTCATTTGTTTTGAAGGGGAAAGGTGAATGCTTTCTTATGGCCTGGGAGCCTTTTCTAAACTCCTGTCTCCCCCAGAGGCTCACATCGTAGGTGAAGGGGTAGTGTAGGTGTGCCTGTTGGGTGCTACTGGGAGTGTGGGAGTCTCTCACCTCCTCTCGAAGCCTGAGCTGGAGGGGAACTCTCATTATCACCCACCTATAGCCAAGGTTTAGCCTGACTCAAATACTGTACTTATTCTGAAGATATGTTTGTTTCCATTTTTTGGTGTGTGTATTTTTCTCTGTTAGTATTTATTTTATGTGATTTGGTAGATCAGCATACTATATAATGTGATACAGGTATAGTGTAGTGTTGGTCTCTATAAAGTTCTGCCCTTGTGATTGTTTCCCCTTTTTTCTGCACTACTCCTGTGTATGCCTGAATTTTCAATAAAAAAAAGATTATACGAGCAAAAAAACACAATAATAGAGCCTACCCTACAGCTAAGAGGAGGATATAGAACATAGAAACATAGAATTTGACGACCAATAAGGACTGCTTGTTCCACCTAGTCCGCCCATTTTCCCTACCTGTAAGGGAGTTTATTTCTGAAGGTTAGAACATTTCTGGCAGTGCAGATCTATATGCTGCTTTAGCATGTTTGCTTCAGCCAGTCACATCGAATCTTAATTCTTAATTTGAGATTTGTTCAAAACTTATGTTTGTCTGTTCCTTGCACAGTCACAAATATGGGTAAAAAATCATTCAGTTTCTGGGCTCCTTCTTCGTGGCACAACATTCCGCGGTATGAACTAGATCATTAACCAGCTTTACCACATTCTCTAAAGAACTGAAGCTACACTATTTAACAATGAATAATTGTAACTGTTCTGCTTGAATTGTATTTTCATCTATATTTAATATTGAAATGTTTTATATTTTTTGTAACATATATTAAGTATGTTTTATTGTACTTTTTGTGCAATGGGTTGTACCTGTAAAAGGTGCCTTATGGCACAAATGTATCTTACCTGGTTAACAGAATAAAAACAAACTTTCAGGAGCGAGTTCCATAAGATAGGGGCAGCCACCACAAAAAGTCTGATCTCCTGCCGACTTCAGCCTTTCTTGTGGCAGCTGAAACAAACCCCATCACCTGGACCTCGGGTCCCATGAAGGCATGTAGGAAGTCAGGGGTTTGCTGTGTTATTGGGGACATAGTCCATTCAGGCCTTTTTATGTTTTTAAAAAGAACCAGAAGTTAATGTTCAACCTGACAGCCAGCCCAGGACCCATAAAGATGGTGTAATATGTTAAGCCCTCCAAAGCCTCACTGTCGCATCGTGAACCAGCTCTAGGCTGTGCAGTTGGCCCCCAGGCAGACCACTGCAGAGCACACAGCAGTAGTCAAGCCAGGAAAACAGAAGGACATTTACTACTGTAGGGTGGTAAGATCAGCAGACTCAAGCAGAGGGCACAATCTGGCAATGTTCTTCAAATTGTAAAAACTGCAGAAGACAGCTAAAACACAAATGACTCCTTACCATCAAGAATTGCTCTCAGGTTGCACACCTCATCTGCCACCTGAAGTCTTGCTCCGTCCAGTGTGTGTAGGCTTTGGTCACCTGGAATGGTTGATATCTGTTTATCACTGCTCACCACCAACAACTCAGTTTTGGAGGGGATTCAGTGCCAGCCAGTTTGAGACCATCCAATCCCTGGCCTCCTCATGGCATTTTTCTAACTTCAGCACAGACAGTGCCCTGTCAGAGCAAAGAACACATATAACTCGGTATCATCTGCAGCAGCAGTGAAACCCCATACTGTAGATGATCTTCCCCAATAAATGCATGTACACTGCAAACAAGACTGGAGACAGAATACACCCTTGAGGAACTCCATATTCAAGTACCGTATTCTAGTGGTGACCAACAAAAGCCAGCACCACCAACTACTCTCATCCACTACATAAGGACTGGAACCATCGAAAACAGTATCCGATACTCCTCCTAGCCCCTCAAGTCTATCCAGCAACCATGAATGGACTATAATGTCAAATGTAGAAGAGAGATCAAGAAAGATTGCAATAGAAAAATCTTCCCGTTACCTCTCGCTAGTAAAAGATCATTACATGCCATGATCAAGGCTGTCTCTGCACTGTGCTTACTACTGAAACCAGAATGGAATGGCTTGAAGCGATTATTACTCTACATGTGTGTCATGAGCTGTTCACCAACCACTTTCTCAACAACCTCGGCCAGAAAGGGAATGTTGGAAACAAGTTAATAATGGGCTGGATTAGCAGGGTCTAATGATGCCTTCTTAAGGATGAGCTTTACTGCTGCCTTTTTTAAAGAGCTAGTGGAACCAAAACAAGACAGCCAGGAAAATGATACAAATCGTAAGAAGTAGTCAGTTGTAACTTTTTATTTCTGAAGTATTTTTCTTTTTTCTTTGCTCATTAGAAAGTTATTGTATGTGATAATATTGTGCTGGATATGTGAAACAGCCCTCAGTCTGGGGACTTCCAGTGACGTCATGCCTAAAGAAGCAGCTTGAATCTCAAGCTCTGTCTCTACCAATGCTCAAAACTGCCAGATTCTCTGAAATTAGACCTAATCTGGGGCTGAATCGATCTGGGTGCCTGATAAATATGTCCAGAAGGAAACCTGACAAACAAAAATCTGTTCAGGACACTGCCGATCTAGATGGAGGATGCTCCAACAGCAAGTGCTCGCAAATCTCTGGAAAAGGCGAGGCTACAATGGATGAAAGCTTCTTACCATCAAATGTCAGCAGACAAATGGATATCGTTCTTAAAGAAATAAGAGACTTCAGAAGGGAAACTCACTCTACGTTTTCTGCAATACGTACCGACTTAGGCAAAATGGAAAAGCGAATTGACTAGAGGAGCAGGCCACAATTACTGACTCACGGGTGGACTGCGCGGAGCGTGCCATAGCACAGTTACACCAGGCAATGCAAGGCCTACAAGACAGGGCTGATGATTCTGAGGCAAGGAGCAGAAGGAACAACTTAAGGGTCAATGGGTTTCCTGAAGGCATTGAGGGCAATAACCCGATACAATTCATGCAAAATTTTTTCAAATCTAAACTGGATTTACCAGATAATTGCTCCCCGTAAATGGACAGGGTCCACCGAACCCTAGACCCACAGTCGGGTCATGCCCACGAGCCATGCTGATCCATTTTCTTCGTTACCAAGAAAAAGAACCGGTACTACATAAATCATGGCAACAAGGTGACTTGGCCTTCCAAAATCACAGAATATACGTAGACAGCGATTTCCTGACTGTGATTGCAGCGAAACGCAGGGCATACTCACCTATCCTCAAAAAACTAAAGGAAGCCAAGCTCAAGTTTAGAACCCCCTACCCTGCAAAGTTGGTAGTTCAGCTGGCAGAGTGTTCTAGGTCTTTTGAATCAGCGGAAGAGGCAGCTCGTAAACGTTTCACTCACACAGAGGCAGGCTGACATAACTCTGGCAGCGAAGTTGGCCCAAAAAGCATGGTCCTCAACACCCCTGAGGGAACAACCGTGGAAAGAGGGAGCTATAGCAATCCAGCAGATAATTGAAGGTCTAAGACAAAAAGCGATGGATACCCCTGAGACCTCCACAGTCAATGCAGGAGTGAAATGAAGAGACACTTTGAACAATCCAGTGTTTGCTTGCTTCGACCACAAGGTAGTGTTTGCCCCCCCATGTGTTTTAACCTCCCCAGTGACTACCCAGCTATCCTCCTCTCTCCAGGGCTCCCTTCCTCTCCTGCAGGCCCTCACCAGATGGATTTTGGCTCTACCCGGGTGTCTCCCGGTTCCCTGAGCTGCATGGCCTGAGATCTTAGTTGCAGTTTAGGCCACCTGCGGTCTCGGGTAGATGCATATCTGAGGACATTTAGGTTGGAGGGCCTGGGGATGGGGGGAGGGACATGAATTGAGGATCAGGGCACTGTTTGGTTGTGGGGGATTGGGATGGTACAGGAAGGACACCCTTAGTAGTGTTCCCAGGCCATGCCAACTAATGATTCTGAGCCAGGTCGGAGGCACTTCCATTGCTTATATAAAAAACTTTATATGTTACCCATCAATTACTGTTTGAGAGGCCCTGCTCCCTAATATGTCCAAGTGGAGATCTGTGTTTTCTGACGGCCATTCGGATGAAATGACCTTATCCCCAAATGGGCACTGCCTCCTCCCTATACAATACATTAACTGGGGGTGGGGTGGGTCCCCCCCATCCCCTGGTCCTACCCCTCATATGCTGAGCAGATGGAGTGGGCTGGGACATGGTTGGAGACCCACAGACCCTCCAAACCCACTCACTCTTATGCCTGAGCAGATATTTGGGGAGCTGAATAGGCACAGCATTATCCATATAGCATGGTACATTGTTTATTTTGAATGGCTGGATCCCCCAGGAGCAGAGCACTCAAAAGCCACAACCATTTGCGGGGGAAAATTAGGTCTAATAACTTACTCTAACTCCTTGGTGGAGCGAGAGGCATGACCACCTCTTCCCCCCTCCCTGCCACCCCACAATAGAGACGAATTATGTCTGGTCTTCCTTTGGAAAGACCCCGCCAAAAAAAGGAAATCTTTATGGCATACCTTAGAGACTACTTGCTTGGGTTCTTTAAGTGACCGACATCATGGAAGCCCATAATAGTTCTGCAGTACCAGCCCGGTTGGTAGGCTGCTTTTTTTAAATGTTTCTTTGGTTACTGGTTAACTTAGGTTGTTTACAGTTAGAGGAAGTCAATCCTCACTTTTCCCTATACAGGCAGTCACATTCTTGAAGAACAGAGTTGAAGTCTAGCGGTTCTTACGAAGATGTGTGTACTCAATACAGTACCTCAGTGCAGAATCTTATGTTCAATGACTAAAACACCACTTAAGATATTTTCTCTGAATATTATTGGTCTAGGCAGTTCTGTAAAAAGATCTAGAATGATTTCTCTAAGTAAAAAGACCTAAGCAGGAATAATATATCTACAGGAGACACGTATGACTAGGAATGAGCATGGGAAGTTGGCCAGGGAAGGGTTTACTCAGGTGTTTTCTTCCTCCTTTGCAAATGGAAGGGGGGGTCACCATACTGGTCTCCAGTCACACCCCTTTTCAAGCCATGCATGAGTGGGCTGACACAGAGGGACGCCTAGTGGTGGTACAGGGTGTGTTGCAGGACACAGAAATTACATTGGCAAACGTATACTTCCCCCCGGGGTCAACAATTCAGACAATTAGATTCCTCTTGAATAAAGTGGTTCAATTGACTAAGGGCACCCTTGTGTTGAGTGGTGATTTCAATATCGCCCCTAACCCTAATTCAGACACCACCCGGGCTGCTAGAGGCAGGAAATGGGCTGGCTGGACATGTGGCACACCCTTCACCCTTAGGGACAGACGATATACGTTTTATTCAGCTGTTCATGTTTCCTACTCTAGGATAGATCACTGCTATATGTAGAGAGAATGTTTGGACTTACTTATAGAAGTGTCTATAAGGGATATTGCTTATTCTGACCATGCTCCAGTAGTCACAAAATGGGAGTTAGGCTTGGAGCAACGGAATACAATGTGGAGATTCAACCCAATCCATCTTAAAAGTGCCCCTTTCCGGAAGTTTCTAGATGAAAAAATACAAGAGATTCTAGAGGATAACCTGGACACTGGAATCACCTCCGCAGTTAGGTGGGACACATTGAAGGCTGTACTCTGTGGCCATTTAATACAATTTTCATCTGCCTTGACAAAACAATGTAGGGAAAGGCAATCCCTTCTAGAGCAGACCCTTCATTTTCTCCAGAGAGCACATCAGCAGGGGGATAACTCAGTTTTAGCCCAGCTTAAACAGACCAGATAAGAGTTAGACTCTCTGGCATTACAGAAAACTGAAATGGCCTTAGCCTTCCTGAGGCAACGATATGGTGAGATAGGCCCCAGGGCGTCCTGCCTGTTAGCCTTTCAGCTGCGTAAACAACGGCGGCTCTCAACCATAGCTGCTGTTAGGGATCCTTCCTCGGATACCCTCTGCACAAGAGTGGGACAAATTATCCAGGCCTTTACTGAATATTATAAAAGATTGTACATCCCACACCACCCTTCAAATCCTGATGACATTAAAGCTTTTCTCTCACCTCTGGACCTCCCCAGGCTATCCAGAGACTAGCAGACTTCCTTGGTTTCCCCTATCACACATACAGAACTCACAGCTGCCATTTCTCGCTCCAAATCTATGAAAGCCCCTGGCCCGGATGGTTATGGTATGGAACTTTATAAACACTCAGTACAGATGGTTGCTCCACCCCTTGTGCAGGTATATAATGAAGCCCTGCAGGGATTAGTAGAACCCCCACCCAGTTGGTCATAAGCGGTGGTATCTCTGATTCCTAAACCAGACAAGGACCCACAATTTTGTATATCATACCACCCCATTTCAGTTCTTAATGTAGACTATAAATTTCTCATGTCCATTTTGGCCAAACGATTAGATACCATCCTACCCTCCATAATCAACCTAGACCAGACTGGATTTGTCACTGCTAGATCCACCACAGACAACATGAGAAGGGCACTTCATCTAGTATAAGAAATGCAATCCCATGAGACACCCTCTGTCCTTCTCAGCTTGGATGCCGAGAAGGCATTCGATAGGGTTGCTTGGTCCTTTCTGTTCACCACCATGTCTGGAATGGGCTTTCCTTCCCCCTTTATCTCCTCAATAAAGACGCTCTACTCCTCCCCCAAAGCTTGTGTTAAAGTCTCGGGACATCACTCCTCTTACTTCCCCCTGTACAGGGGAACTCACCAGGGATGTCCCCTGTCTCCTGGCCTATTTGCTATCTTCATTGAACCGCTGGCGCAGGCCATCAGGGGATCACATTAAATAGAAGGAGTGCAGGTTGGAGTAGATTACTGTATAGCCCTTTATGCAGATGATGTTTTGCTCTTTCTATCCAACCCCTCAAGGTCGGTCCCGGCTATATTCAATATATTAGAACATTTTGGCAGATGCTCGGGATATAAACTTAACACCACCAAAACTGAGGCATTAACCTTTAATTTCACACCTTCCATATCACTGACACAAAAGTTTCCCTTCCGATGGGAATTGGGCAGGTTAAAATATCTGGGCATCTACCTCTCCCACCGGGCAGTCGATGCAAAGAGAAATAACTATGACCCATTCCTTACACAACTCCTCTCGGATCTTGCACGATGGAATATCCTCCCATTGAACCTCATCCAGAGAGTAGCTGTCATTAAAATGGTAATTTTACCTCGAGCTCTTTATTTGTTCCAGAATGCCCCTATATATATCCCCGCTAAAATATTCCAACAATGGAAGAAACACATCAGCAGATTCATATGGGCCGGGAAATGTCCTAGAATAAACTTTTCTATCTTGACCCTCCCAAGAAAATCAGGAGGATTGGCGCTCCAAAATCTTAGATACTATAATTGGGCTTCACATTTGTCTTTCTTTCTGTGCCAGCTCATGAGAACCAGCCCTGCCCTTTGAAGAGAAATTGAGGAGGGACTTATGCAGTTTCGAAAATGGGTCAGGGTGGCACTGCTCCACCCCTTACCCACATGAGTGGATGTCCCAGAATTCTTGGATTTTACACCAGCTGGAAACTTGGAATGTAATCTGCAGACAATTGTCTCTCACCCCATATTTACCCTTTTTAAGCCCATTAGCTCTCCTGGAGAACTCCTCCCCCCCACACCTTTCTTGACCATAAATTTGATTCCTGGGACTGTCTCCAACTCTCCTATCTTATACAGTTTCTGAATGGAGGAGAGTCTAAGTCCTTCCAGGAGATGAGTCACTCTCATGGCCTACAGCACACAGACTTTTATCGTTATTTACAACTGAGACATTTCTATTACTCTCTCCCTTCGGAAATACGTAACCCAGAGACCTCCCTTCCCCTGGTCACCTGCCTTCAGCAAAGCATTATCTCTGGTGGGGTCACTCATGTCATTTCAGTCCTGTATAGGGCTCTTATAGACAACCAGGGATTGAACACAGAAGGGATTGGCGCAAAGTGGGGCTTGGAATTCGGGTTTGATATTTCCCCACAACAGCGGGACAGGGGATGCCGAGCATTATCCAAACTCACTTACTCACACAGTTGGAGATTTTCCCCTGGCAAGTACTGATTGGATACTTCCGATCCCTGGTAATAACTGCCCACTTCTCGGTAGCCCATTCAGGGACATGTTGGCCCCAGTGTGGTGAGTCTGCAGCACATCACACTCATATATTTTGCCAATGCCCAAAGATTCAGCCCTTTTTGGGCTCCCTGCAATCTGAACTGTGTGAGTTATTTGGCATTCCAATTACCCTCACTGCTGAGTTATTTATCCTGCACATTTTCCCCCGAGGAGTCAGAGATACTCACACACACTATTTGCTGGGAATACCCCTGCTGGCAGCTAAGAAAGCCCTGACTCGCTGTTGGCTCACGCCTAAGGTCCCCAAAGTACTAACATGGAGGGAGATAATGATCCGCATCTATAAGTCAGAAAAAAATTCTTATCATCTAAGCAATACATCCAACTTATTTACTTTAAAGTGGACCAAATGGATTTTGTATATTATGATAAAGGATGGGACTTTTGTTCCCTGACCCCCAAATATAAATAAAGGGATTATCTAAGCTGTAAGATACACCAGTCAGCACTGGGAGTTGGGTACTGTTTCTGGATCCAGATGTTCGTGGGTTCAGAGGAACCGGACAGTGGAGAGATGTATATGGAAATTACCTATCTTCAACGATGTGTGTCGAGGGGAATCAGTTCTGGGTCTAAACCATTCATATATCGATGCTAAGTGACTTAATGTAATTGGTGAATCACTAAATGGACTGCCTAGATGAATGGCTTCACTATTACTTGATGTATAATAATGAATTTGTGACTGTTAATATCCTGTATCCCCCCTTTTATGTGAAAAATGACTAAAAATATAATAACAAAAGAAACAGCCCTCAATCTGACAACTGACATATCTATCTCTAACCCCCCCCCCCACTACATCATCAGTATTGTGATTTCACTGACAGTGACATCACGTGACTGACCTGGCAGTTACTGAGTGGCTGTTCCTAAGCAGCAGTGATGTCACAGTCACTGAGGTCACAATGTTGAATATGTAATGAAGGAACAGAGCTAGATATATCAGCTGTCAGGCAGAGTGCTATTCCACACATTACACCTACTAACGTCAGGTAAACAATCGTCTAATTACCCAAAGGAAAAGGAAAAAGTACCTCAGTTAGAAAATGTAATGACTGACTGCTTTTAAAAACTAATATTAGTTTTAGGCAGTACACTAGCTCTTTTATGACGTTGGCATCAGCCCCTCGCTCAGGGAGGCATGGGCAATACTGGTCAACTCTGGGTCCAGTTTTCTTCACCCTCTCATGAGCAATTGAGTAGGGGTTAGACCTAGCACACATGTGGTGCAGTGCAATCCCATGACCCCACCAAAGATCTCTTCTTCATCCAATGGCCCAAACTCCTGCCACCCAATAATTGGGCTTCCTATGATCTCCCCTCTATTCCTTCTGCCTCTTTCCATTAGAATGGAGGAAGTCTGGTCCTGGATTCCTACAATCTTTGATTTGAAGAACCCATTTAATGCTCACACCTTTCCAAGGAAACTTGTTCCCAGTGCAGTAAGGTGAGACCGGGCAGTTCTTCTCAGTTGCAATCACTAAAGCAAAGTAGCATTTCTTTGTTGTTCTGATTGTCCCCCTGGTAGATTAGAAACATTTGTGGGGATCTACTCTAGACTTCCTCCATTTGTGCTTTAACTTATTACTCGAGACCTTCATCTGCTGAAGCTCTAAAGAAAGCCAAGGTATACTTTGGCGAGAAGTCAGTAGGTGGGAGCAGACTGGTACCAGAGAGTCCACTGCCATGGAGAGGGCCTCATTATTGGCCTCCACTGCCTACAGCCCAGGCTTGAAGTATCCAGTAGGCCTAGAAACCTATCTGGATCCAGGCCCTCTTTAGAATGATATTGGATCACTTACATAGTCAAAGGTGACAATTTTAGGGCCCTGGCACTGAACGATATGGTGCAATTCTCTGACCAAACAACGGAATACACTGAGATGTTATCTATCTCCAAATCTGCTGATAAGACACGTCTGAGCGAAAGTAATGTCCTGTCTGAGACCCTGCTCCAAGTTAAGACAGAGGAGTTTGTTAGCAAATGGATCTGAAAGGTCATCGATCCTGAAGATCTGCATTATTTTTCTCACACTCAGACAGAAACACTACTACATTGTTCTACATGGACAAACAGTGGGGTTCCGGATTAAACACACTATGTCAGGAAGCCCTTTCACTGTGGAAATAAGCATTCATTTGCCACTTAAACACAGTTGATGGACATTCACATATCAGACAAGCCAAACTACCTAGCATTGAGTTCTCTCCCATGAATGGTCAGTACACCCACAATTTGTTAACAGCTGTTGGGTAGCATTTTTAAAGCATGAGGCACACCTCAAACAGACTTCTTTGCCTTGTGGGATAACAAGAAACTACCCCCTTTCTACACTATCTCCACAATCCAAAAAAGGGGGTAATCCTAGGCATAAAATGAATGAAAATGCCATTGCAAACTAACATGTCTAATTGAATAATGTTTAGTGTTAACAAAATTCATAATAGTATAACCAAAATTATAGCATATTTTAAAACTGTCATATAATTTTATGTATCAACATAGTATTGATATGGTTTTAAGTAGTATCAATAAGTATAAAATAGTATTGACACCTAAAAACTACATCAAAATGACTTATTCATAACAATCTGACTCCAACATTTTATTTAAAAAAATTAAGTTTCTAACCCTAATGGGTCTAAGCTTAGATCTTTCAAAAGATAATTTCTTTAAAATACGATAACTTTGGAACCGTTAGGGCTAGTAACTTAATCTCTTTTCACTTGAAAGCTTGGAATGAACCAAATTGATACATTGATATATGATGTTGCTAAATCTTCCATATATCGATATACAGGGGAAAGAGCACTCCACACCAAGGTATTTAACAATTGGTTGAAGGCATAGTGCATGGAAAAGGGCTTCGGCTACATTGGGGACTGGGGGCTAACGCAGGAGTATATGATCCCCTATAGGAGAGATGGTCTGCATGCTTCCAGGGAGGAGACCACAGTCCTCAGTGGTTTAAAATAAGTGCTACTTGGATGAGCATTTAACCTAGCTGGGGGGGGGGGGACTGTTTAACCAAGGGAAGCAACAGTTGCCCCCCCAGATCATGGAGCAGCAGGGATGGACAGCCTGAGTGGAATAAACTTCCCAAGGGAAGGGGCACAAGTAAACAAGGGTGGGGACAAGACAGAGGGCAAGGGGGTATAAATCAGGAAAGCAAGAATAGAGAGTAAGAAGAAAGGTAATGAAGAGTGAAAAAGGAAGAGGTGGGTCAGGGGGAGCTTCAGGGAATAGCACAGGCAGGAGGGGGAAGCAGGGAGGGAATAAGGTATGGAGAGCTATGTGTGCCAACCCAAGGAGTCTGGAAAATAAAATTCTGGGCCTCTAAGCCATTATGGTGGAGGATAGCCTGGGTTTTGTGGCCCTAATGGAGCACTGCTGCACTGATAGCAAGGACTGGAACATGGCCTCTCACATTCAGGAGAGACAGGGCAGGGAGGAAGGATTGTGCTATATGTGAGGGAAGGAATCAAGATCACAGAAGTACAAGGGCACCAGGAGAAAAATAAAGGCCTGGAAGTGCTGTGGGTCATCCTGGAGACAGGCCCTGGGGCCGCTATCCATACAAGGGTGGTATACAGACCTCCATCACAGGGAGAGGAGTTGAATAAGACACTAGGGGAAGCCATCATCAGCATGGCAAGTATCAGCTGGTCCGGTGGCACTGAGGGTGGAGGCACTGAGCGGCACCTCACGTGACACCAGGCGGCCTGGGTTTGACAGGCGGTTCAGGTCACTCGGGGTTGGTGAAGGTGGAGGTTGAGCATCCATAGACAGTTCTCCTTCCTCGGGGGATAGTGGTGCGCTGTAGACTGATAGTGGTGGCAGGTGTCGGCACAGGTACATCGCGCCCAGTAGTGGGGGCACTGTCCACGTATCGGCTGCTTCAGTGGAGGTGGGGGCAGCTGCCTTGCCCATTGTACAGCTCGGGTGCCCAGGGGAAAAAAACAGGAAAAAGGCCAGGAGCTGACGGGGTTCATGATGACCCGACACATTAGGGTTAGAGAACGAGTCCCTCGGAGGTAGGGCCGGAGCTACTTGCCGGCTCTGCAGAGTGGCGCTAAAAAATATACAAAAAATAAATGGATGGCAAGTATGGAGGAGGCACAGTTAATTGATGACTTCAATCTGCCAGACATGGAGTGGAGCCTTCCAACTGCACTTTCAGCAAGGAGCAGGGCCATCCTTGACTCCCTACAAAGAGGCTTTTCTCAAGTAGATAGTTAAAGAACCCATAAGGGATGGGGCAGTGCTGGACGGGACCTGGTGCATACAAACAGGGACAACATTGCAGACGCCATTGTGGTGGAGGCTAGCCTGGATTTCATGACCATAATGGAGTTCTGGTGCATTGATAGCTACGACTGGGACGTGGCCATATTGGGCTACTCTCAGTTCAGGAGAGACAGATAGGGAGGAGGGGTTGTACTATATGTGAGGTGGGAATCAAGGCCATGGAGGTACAGGGGCATCCAGAACAAAATGAAGGGCTGGAGGTGCTGTGGGTCATCCTGGAGACAGGCTCCCGGGCCACTATCTATACAGGCATGGTATACAGACCTCCAGCAGAGGGAGAGGAGCTGGGTCAGGCACTAGGGGAAGTCATCATCAGGATGGCAAGTATAGGAAGAGGTGCTGCTAGTTGGTGACTTCAATCTGCCAAATATAGAGTGGAGCCTTCCAACTGCACATTCAGCAAGGAGTGGGGCCATCCTTGTCTCCGTACAAGGGGCTTTTCTCAGGCAGCTAGTCAAAGAACCCACTAGGGATGAGGCAGTGCTGTGCCTGGTGTGTACAAACAGGGACAGTATTGCAGATATCACAAGGGCAGTCCCCTGGGTACCAGTGATCACTGTAGAGTATGGTTTAACATTAAGATAGGAACGGAGGCAAGTCACAAGAGGATGAGGGTCCTGGACTTTAGGAGGGCATATTTTAAAGAAACGGAGACTGCTTCAGAAACTACCTTGTAGAAGGGACTGCCAGGGAGGGGTAGAGGCACAGTGGGGAAAAATAAGGGAGGACACAATTAAGGCAACCAGCCTCTGTGTGAAGGACATGAGTAAAAGCAGAAGGAAAAATAAACTGTTATGGCTCTCTAGGGAAATGGCCAAAGTGGTGAAGGAAAAAAGGGTGGCATTCAAGAGGTGTAAGGAAACAGAGGGAGGAGGACAGGGAGGTGTATCAAGAAAAAGAAAGGGAAGTGATAAAGGCGGTGAGGGGAGCAAAGGCACAGACAGAGGAAAGGATAGCCAAAGGGGTATTTAAAGGAGATAAGACTTTCTTCAGGCACGTAAATGAGAAGAGGAAAACAAGGGGAGGAAGAGTAAGGATAACGATAACAAGGGCAGCAGGGAAAGATTGCACGGAAGAGGACCAAGGAAAAAGCTGCCATCCTGAAAAGGTACTTCTGCTCAGTCTTCACAGTGGGAGGGGGGTACCACCAGGCAGTAGCAGGAACAAGGCAGGGGGGTTAGGAGGACACAAGTCCATTTTCAAAGTAAAGAGTCCTAAAGGGATTTGCAGTTCTGAAGATGGACAAGGTACGAGACTGGATGGGATACACCCAAGGGTACTAAAGGAACTCCGGAAAGAGCCAACTGCCCCACTGACTGCCTTATTCAACAGTTCACTGGAGACAAGCATGGTTCCATAGCACTGGAGGAGAGCAGCCGTGGTCCCTCTACATAAGAGCAGCAACAGGGAGGAGGCTGCATCTATAGGCTAGTCAGTCTTACTTGAGTGGTGGGGAAACTAATGGAAATCCTACTAAAGAAAAGACTGGTAGAGTATCCTTAATGCAGTGGACTACAGGACCACAGGCAGCATAGATCCACTTGGGAAGTGGGTCATGCTAGATGAATCTGATTGATTTCTTTGACTGGATCACCAGGGAAATAGATCAGGGGAGGGCAGTGGATGTGACCTGTCTGGACCATAGCAAGGTACATAGATACATAGATACATAGACAGTGTCGGCAGATAAGGGCCTATGGCCCACCCAGTCTGCCCATTTGAGCTTGTAAGTTCAGTTTATGTTTTCCTAGAAGTCTGTTGCCCCTTACCCCTGACCTCCAGAATTCCTTTATGTCTATCCCATGCATTCTTAAATCCCGTGATTGTTTCAGCCCCCACCACTTCCTCTGGCAGGGTGTTCCACTTGTCCACCACCCATTCTGTGAGGAAATTCTTCCTCAGGTTTCCTCTGAATCGTCCTCCCTCCAACTTCATCCCATGTCCTCTAGTTCTGAAACATCTTTTTCACTTAAAAATAGTGTATTTCTGCACCCTGTTCCTCCCTGTAAGATACTTGTATGTCTCTATCATATCCCCTCTCTCCCTCCTCTCCTCGAGGGAGTACATATTCAGTTCCTTCAACCTGTCCTCATAGGACTTGTGATGCAATCCATGTATCATCTTTGTTGCCCTCCTCTGAACCCTGTCTATGTCCTTACGTAGGTAAGGTCTCCAGAACTGTACACTGTATTCCAGGTGGGGCCTCACTAGTGTCTTGTATAGTGGAATTATGACCTCCCTTTTCCTGCTGGTGATGCCCCTGCCTATGCATCCCAGCATCCTATTTGCTTTACCTGCTGCCTTGTCACACTGTTTCCTACCTTGAGGTCATCAGAGATGATAACCCCAAGATCCCTTCCTGCTTGGTGCATGCTATATCCTCACCCCCAACTGATATATTGTGCCAGGGTTTTGTGCCCCATATGCATTATCTTGCACTTCTTTGCATTGAATTTCAACTGCCAAACCCTGACCATTCTTCAAGTTTCTGCAGGTCCCTTCTCATTCTGTCTACACCCTCTGGTGTGTCTACTCTGTTACAGAGCTTTGTGTCATCAGCGAACAGTGAAATTCTGCCTTCTAGGCCCTGCATAATGTCACTGATGAAGATGTTGAATAGGACCAGTCCCAGCACTGATCCCTGTGGTACCCCACTGGTCACTCTTCCCTCTATGGAGTGACAGCCATTTACCACCACCCTCTGTGTCCTGCTGCCCAGCCAGTTACCTACTCACCACACTACTGTCCTGCCCACACCCATATTCCCCAGTTTGTGTAATAGTCTTCTATGTGGCACAGTGTCAAAGGCCTTGCTGAAGTCCAGATAGGCCATGTCCACTGCCCTCCCCTGATCCGCCTCCCTAGTCACCCAGTCAAAAAATTCAATGAGATTGGTCTGACATAACCTCCCCCTGGTGAAACCATGCTGCCTTGGGTCCTGTAGTCCATTGACAACCAGATGTTCCACCAGTCTCTCCTTCAGTAGTGCTTCCATGATCTTCCCCACTACCGAGGTGGGACTGACTGGTCTGTAGTTCCCCGCTTCCTCTTTCTTTGTCTTTGACACTGTACCATACAGGAGACTGATTAAGAAATTGAGCACCCTATGGGTGGGATCCAAAGTGGTGAATTGGGTTAGAAACTGGTTAACATATAGGCATTAGAGGGTGGTGGTTAATGGCACTCACTTTAATGAAGTTGAGTGTGACCAGCAGGGTGCTGCAGGGATTAGTACTGGGACCAGTCCTCTTCAGTGTCTTCGACATTGCAGAACAACTGAAAGGGAAGGTATGCCTGCTTGCAGATGATACCAAAATCTGAAATAGGGTAGACACTTCGGAGTGGGTGGAGAGAATAAGTATCTTTGGAAACTCGAGGAGTGGTCAAGAGCATGGCAGTTGGGGTTCCATGGCAAAAGGTGCAAAATCATGCACCTGTGGCATAAGAACCCAGGAGCTGAGTATAGGATGCCGGGTGGGTGGTACTGACAGCTTCTAAGCAGGAAAAGGACCTTAGGGTTATCATAAATGATGACCTCAATGTGGCAGAGCAATATGGCAAAGCACTCGGTAGGGCTAGTGTGATGCTGGGGTGCATGGAGGGTATCTCCAGCAGGAGGAGGGAGGTGGTGTTGCTACTGTATCGCTCACTGATGAGACCCCACCTAGAGTATTACGTCCAGTTCTGGAGGTGGCACCTCAGAAAGGACATAGACAGAGTGGAGACAGTCCAGAGGAAGGCAGCTAAATGGTGCAGGGTTGCACCAAATGTCCTACAAGAAGACACTGAGAGATCTCAACATGTACACCCTGGAAGAGAAGAGAGTGAGAGAGAACATGATAGAAACCTACATGTACCTCACAGTGGTAAATAGGGTGCATGAGTGGTCTCTTTTTCAAATGAGAAAGAGCACCAGGACCAGGAGGCGTGATGAAGCTGGAGAGGGGAAGAGTTTAAGAGTGATGTGAGGAAGTACTGCTTTACTGTAAGGGTAGTAGATGCCTGCAACAGATTGCCAGTGGAAGGGGTGGAGATGAAAACAGTGGGAGCTTCAAGGATGCGTGGGATAGACATAGGGGAATATTAGTTAATAGGCAGGGAAGAGGGAGAGTTGTTGAAGACCAATTAGGGTCTGCGGAGACAGATTAGACAAGGAACATCTGGGCAAACTGGGTGAGTCAAGTGGTCCTTTTCTGCCAACAGTCTCTGTGTTTCAACAGTTTGTAATCCTGTTATATTTAACAACATATTATATTGACAAGTATAGACATGTATCAACACATGAAAACTGTATTATGATCTATTCATGTTGATCGGACTCCAAGCTTTCATTTAAAAAAAGGTTTTCTAAGTCTTACACTTCAAAGGATACAGTTCTGAAAATATAATTTCAAGCATTCTAAACTGTGATTAAAAATTTACCTACTGTATGTGGAGGACTAAGGACCCTCATACAGATTGTTCTGAAATGGAAGACTATGCAAGTTACACTTCAGTGTCTATGGCAATGGTGCGAGTGGAGCAGGATCAAAGCAACTGTTCATATTTGCGAGCTTAGTTTTGTAAATGTGTTTGTGTGCATGCCCTGTTTGTTTGTTAAACTAGGGATGGTGGGGGGCCCCCAACAGAAACAAATTAAAAACTAAGTTTGCAAGTCCTGCTCCACTCTTGCACCACTTGCAGTCCACCCACACTACGCTAACCTTAGCTACTATGCTACCCTACAAGGAGGGTCCTTAGTCCTCCACTTACTCCACAAAATTATTTTTGGAGATGGTCAAAAGATATCAGTGTTTGTTCTGTTTAAGAATTAACACATTCATTTGTAGTTTAATGGAAAGTACTACTAGTGAAATTCTATCAATCTGGTTCGTCCTGCCACACAAATATCTGCAATTTAAATTTTTCAGACTTCTGCAGTATTCAAAGAATATTTACTGAAAAAATAATTTGGGGATTTGCACTCCCCTCTAGTATGGAGGGTGATGCCCAAAGAAAGAATGGAATATTCTTTCAAAAGCTGTAAGGGTGGATATAGAATATTCGAGACAGTAAATCAAGCCAACGACCCATTCAGTTGATCCCTTGCATTCTTGGCAGTTACAAAAAAGCTGTTTTGAAATTTGCTGAAAATTATGCCCTCCGATTAATTTTTTCATGTCTTTTGTCCAGTGATATTCTGCTTTAATAGAAGATTATCTAGCCAGTTGTCTGCTGCCGAAAGGCCAAGTGGAAGCAACGTGAATTCAGGAGCAGACTCGGGATTCTGGTAGTTGGGAGGCTGACTGGCAGGAGTACTGCCTCAGGCAGCATATCCCAGCTCAGGTTACCCCCCGACAGCAGACTATGGAGCTTGCTCTTGCATTGGGGCCGCGCGTTGTATATGAGAGGCAAATAATGTTTTGTGCATATCACTGTGAGGCAGAAGGCAAATAGAAAACTCTGAGGAGAAACAGCAGTCACTAGAGTGACAGCAATACCTGACACTGTCGGCTCTGTGTCTCCCATCCCTCCACACTGGATTGTGCACCATGAAGGGAAGAGGATGGCCATCCCTCCCTAACGCCACGATCGGGGCAATAGCTGTGAGGGAGCCAAAGTGAGGTAAGTAGGTGACAGAGTTGGGAGGTTTCCTAGGTACTGAAGCACAATGTTGGGTATCCCAGCTTGTTTTTTGGTTGTTGTTGTTGTTGAACTCTTTGTTAGTTGATTTTCAACCCCTGAAATCAAAATCCAATACAGAAATACGTATTGTCCATGCTTTTAGATAGACAGTTACTGCTAAGCATTTAACATACTAATACATAAAAAGAAAATTGTCTTAACAAAATGCAAAGGTAATTACCTAGATGATCATGGTATCTTATAAAGTAAATATTGTTTTATTTTTGTTTACCCAGCAATTACACTGGGCATGAATATACCTATTTTCAGGAGTGACCATGAAAAGTACATGATGCACTCAGCGCAGCACACCTGCAAGTCCTGGACGCCCACATCACAGACACCGTCATCAGGATGCCCACGTGTTGGAGTCCTACTCGCAACACCCTGTTAATAGGATACCGAATGGTTGACCCCTGCCCTCTCTACCTGACTGGATGGCTGGGGCAGCATGGTGGGGGGTTTCAGTCCCCATGGCTGGTGGGTGCTCTTTGTGGAAGATGCATAACAGCTATGGCAGGATCCCTGCTTGTGTAGCCTGCACCCCCCCCCCACCTAGCACTTTGTGCCTCAATGAATGGCGCAGAGTACTGGCATGCACACTGTAGGGAACTGTAACAGAATTCAGGAATGCATGGAATAGGCATAAGGGAACCTTAGTGGTTAGGAAAGGGAGGGTAAAGCTGGAGATCTACTAGGGTCTGGGGTATTACAGTAGGTAGGGAAAATGGGCAGACTAGGTGGGCGAAGCAGTCCTTATCTGCCATCAGATTCTGTGTCTCTATGTTTCTGTGCACCCTGACATCTCCCTAGGTTTATCCATGCATGTAGCTGTGTACCCGAATGGGGGATTGGGTACAGAAGAGGCACACATCCTTTTGTGAATGCCACAGGGGTCTACAGGACCCCAGATGCATGACTCTACAAAGTAGGATTGCCTATACACCACGGATATGCAGCGAAGTCTGCACATTTGTGCATAGGGGCCATTAAAAATTGCTGCAACTGTCTGTAGGATAATCAAAACCAACCTAGAGACAATAGATAGTAATTGTGGTGGCAGTCTCAGTCATAAGAGATAGAAAACAGAAGCGGTACAAAAAGTGTGATACAATTTCATTTCACGAACAGTGGCAGTAGTAAAAGATATTTAAGCACAGGAGCAAGTAATAAAGAGAAGCAGGAATTCCTTAAGAGCCATACAAAAAATGCAGGTGATTGTGCTGGATGACTTCGATATTAACTGGTTGTCCAGCAATTCTGCTCTCTTCAGAGATGCTATAGCAGCTATTGGCTACAAACAGCTAGTAGCTTCCTCCACACATACTAACTATCCCGCCGGAACCAGTACCTTGCTAGACTGGTTGCTCACCAATTATCCAGATTGGATCACTAGTGTACATGTCCTCACAGATGTAATAAACGATCACTCCCCTATCTTCAGTACATGGACATGTAAGGCACCCAAGCCCCAAGCAAAGGTGGTAACATCATGCATCTTAAGAAAGGGACAACAGAGACCTCTAAGAGAACATCTTCATAAACTAAATTGGTCTGTTGCCTATTCTGCAGTCGATGCCAGTGCTGCTCTAGATTCCTTCATTAAATTATTTAACGTCACATGTGACTACACCTCAACCACCAAAAGTAAGATTAAAGGCCACCACAAATCCTGGATAACTCCCTCACTTATTGCCCAGATGAATGCCTGGGATAATCCGTGGGAGAAGGCAAAAAGGTCTGGTTCCACTAATGACTTGCAAAACTATAAAAGGGCTTGCAACCTCTGTACCCAGGACATTCGCCTGGCTAAAAGACAATACTTCAGGTCTGAGCTTGTCAACTCCTGGGGTGATGGTTGTAAATTCTGGGCTAACATCAAGGCCCTCACAGGCACACCCAGCAAATCACTGCCAACTATGCTTAACATCAATGGAGAGTTAACCTGGGACCCTAAGTCATTACGGACACATTCAACAAGGCTTTTACAGACCTCTGGTGTTCTCCCACACAACTATCTAGACCCTCTCAACCACAATCAAAACAATTCAGTGGACCCCCCCATTCAGCTCTGCCTCCCTTTCTACCTTCGAGCCATCTCAAAGGCTGTTGCAAAAAAATGCCTACTGAAAGTGATAGGGAAAGCCAGACATAATGGGGATAACCTCAACCTGAAACTCATTACCCTTACCATCGACAAAATTATTGCTCCACTAACACGTATCCTTAACCTCTCCCTAACAACTGGTCAGTTCCCAAAAATCTGGAAATCAGCTGTTGTTACCCTAGTTTTTAAAAATGGTGATAAGACTCTCTATACAAATTACCAGTCGATCTCCATATTCCTCCCAATTTCTAAGGCCTTAGAAAGAATTGTATATTATCAGTTAATTAATCACCTAGATAAATAGCAGTTACAATGTAGGGAGCAACATGGTTTCAGAAAGCGCCATAGTACCTTCTCAGCACTAGTTGAGTTCACAGGGTTCATCCATGACTTGCTCGATCATGGGCACTTAGTGGGGGCCACCTTTATGGACCTCACTAAGGCCTTTGATACGGTGAATCATAAACTCCCACTGGCCCAATTAAGTGCTGCCACCGTGTCTGTGGCATCTCTGGCCTGGTTTCAGAGCTACCTCTCCGATCGTGATCAACAAGTGAAAATTGGCCACACTGTCTCAGACAAACAAAGTGTTAATACAGGGGTACCACAAGGATCGTGGCCCACTCTTGTTCAGCCTCTTTTAAAACCGGCTTCTGCAAGTCTGCCATGACTATATCCTCCTCTACACGGATGACGTGGTTATTTTTCCAAGCCACCAGAACATCGCAACCTTTGAACAAAACATGCAAAGCAACTTCACTTTCGTTGAGGACTGGTTAATTGGTTCACACTTGTTGCTTAACTACAAAAACAAACAAAAAAAAAAAAACATGTTGTTTGCCTCCTTGCATAGCAGATTAAAAATGGCTAAACTTGTCATTGGCAACAAAAAAAAATAACATCATTGACATGGTTAATAATTTCAAGTATTTAGGTGTCACGCTGGACAGCTCCCTATCATACTCACTCCACATAGACCTTGTATCAAAATCTGCCAATAGAAAACTAGGGCAGCTGTACAGACACAGGCATTGCCTCTCTGAAGACGCACTCGGACTCACCTTAACCAGTTTGGTTTTCTCCATTATTGATTATGGGCTTGTCGTGTACTGTGCGGCCTCCGACATGGCCCTCAAAAGAATTGCCATGGCACTCAAAAAAGCCTGCAGGCTCTTCTTGGACATCCCACGTCTAAACCACACCTGTGATCTATATTCCCTCATGGGTTAGCTTGATCCTGATTATAGAATAAAATACCAACTCGGACTCCTAGCCAAAAAGTCCACCCTTGGCATGACACCCCCAGGTGTCTAGAATTTTACAACACCTGGTGCACCTCTAAGGCAGACTTGTGGTTCATACAGCAACACCTATAAGGTCCCATTCTGCCATACTTCCCTTGGCCAGCGGTCTTTGGTTACTACACCCCTCACCTGTTTAACTCCCTACCTAGCGACCTTTGTGCCGAAACTAGAATTGCCCCATTTAAATCCAAGCTTCGCACCCACCTTGCAAGTCAAATGCAGTGTTCCTGCCCCACTTAGCATAACCTTCTGACAAAGGGACCTACTCTGACCACCCTTTGCGCTTTATCTCCTCCTTTGTCTACCATGTGCACTTTAACCTCCACCCTCCAGTCATCCTGCCCTACCAACTCCCAACTCCCCTGTCTCTACCCTCCCTGTACAGCCCCACAACCCTACTACTGCCACCTCCTCCCTCTGCTCTGGTCCATAATCATTTCGCCATGGAAGGATGGTGGACCAGAGCAGAGGGGAGGTGGCAGTAGGGTTGTGGGTTGCACATGAGGGCGTGAGACAGGGGAGGTGGGAGTTGGTAGGGCAGGATGACTGGAGGGTGGAGGTTAAAGTGCATATGGCAAACAAAGGAGGAGCTCTCATCTCTATTCCTCTACCCTCCTCCTCCTCATCTCCTCCCCCCATTTTTCCTAGCCTCCGGCGTTCTTCCCCTTTTAGCAACCAACTCCTGCCTCCACTCCTTGACAATGGGACTTGCCTAGGCTTAGTCCCAGCTTCTCCCTGCCTGCCTGCCTGCCTCCTCCTATCATTCCTGAATTCCTCCTGAATGTCGTTCAGAAATTTGTTACAGCCTACCAGTTTAGCGAATTCATTTTTCTGCCCAGCTGAATTCCCCACCTTGCTTCATGTAAATCTTCATGTTATCCAATGTAACCCTACGCTACATGCGTCGACTGCCCCGCCCACCCTGGCTCGGCATTTCCTATATAGGCTCATCCTAGTGACATTACTTCCTGCCACCCTTTTAACCAAGTCCCCATTTCTCCATTTGCAGGTTATACCTGCTAGCCACTAGAGGGCCCCTCTGTCCTTTCCTCCTCTACCTGTATTACCCTCTCACTTCTGCTTATCTCTCTTCCTGCTCAGGCCACTTCTCTCCCCTTTCCAAACACCTGCCTCTGCCCACTCCCCTCCTTGTGCCCATCATTCTGGCTAACCCTACGCACCTCCCTGGCCCTACTGCTCGCCCCTCACCTAGCCTGCTACTTCCCTAGTGACCACTAGGAGTCGCTATTTCAACCCCTTTTTCTGGCCCAATCATAGCCCACGGCACACCTCCTAGTACCTGGTGCCCTGCTCCCAGCTAGGTCTAAGCCCTACTGCCCTACCAGGGTCTCGAACCCTGCACCCTGCCCACCAGAGGCCGTGACAGTACCACTACTCCAAAGTGGTATCTACGCTATCTGAAGGGCAACTCATTCACTTGTAATTCCCAACCCGGCTTCAACAGGGTATTATGACTGGTCACCTCTACCTCAAATCTGACATAATGACACCTTCTATGACCCTGGTACTACTACTGTTCTCCTCCATTATACTATCCCTCCCGACACCCACTCCCCCTCTATGTCCCTACCCTTCACCACTCCCTCCACTGTCATTCCTGCTACTCCTTCTCTTGCCCCCTATAAGTCCACTGCTTCCCTCCCAGCTATCTCCTGGTCCCATTACCCCATTCCCCCCCTCCCCATCCTACTCCTTTGGTTGCCTCCTTGCCTCTCTCTCCCACTCTTACCTACCCCCTCCATCCTGCCCACTCTGCCCCCACCCACCAAAGCCTCAAATCCGGCCCTTCATGCTACGCTGCCACCTTACCATAGTACTACTCCTCCTGGCTGCTGGGGATATACACCTAACCCCGCCCAGCCTGTACCCCCGGCCCTGCCCACCCCATACCAAACCCCTCAGCTAGGGCAAACTCCATCCCCCATCCTAGCTTCCTCCCCCGGGACCTGCGTCTTCTCCACCTAAATATCCGTAGCCTAGCCCCTAAGCTCGATCAGCTCCAGGTCCTAGCTGTTCACCACTCCCCTGATATAATCATCCTTTCTGAGACCTGGCTAAAACCTAGCCTACCTGACACTAATTTCGCTATCCCAGGGTACAATATCACACGGCAAGACCGGCCCTTCAGAGGCGGTGGGGTGGCTATCTACATCAGTTCAGCCCTCCACTTCACTGTTTCCTTTACAAAAACCGTACCCAAAACCTACGAGATTTTGATGGTAAAACTGTCCCCCCCTCCTCACTACCTATCTTTGTGGCTGACATTTACTGCTGCCCAGGCACACCAACCACAATAGTCACCGACCTGCTGGGCCAGCTGTCTTTCCTTGCCCAATCGGGTGAACTTTACGCTACGGGTGACTTTAACCACAACTGGCTAGCACCCACTTTCAACAAAACCCAAACCGTGTTAACTGCTCTTAACCTCTATCAAACAATTACCGAACCCACCCGCTCTAACCTTATGTCCGGTAATCACTCACTCCTCGACTGGGCGCTTACTTCCCACCCACACCGCATCGTCAGCTCTGGTCTTCTCCCTGATTCCATTAGCGACCACCACCTAATCTACTTAGTCTGCAAAATCCACAGGGTCAAATCCCCTCCCAAATTTATATTCCAACGTTCCTACAAATCCCTCAACCTCTCCCCCCTTCTGGATGATCTTCACCACTCTAATTGGATCCCAAGCATAAACCGCTCTAATATGGACTCAGCCCTTATGCACTTCCAGAACACCTTCCTCTCCATCTGGGACAAACACGCCCCCATACGCGGGCTAGAGTCCGTGGTTCCCACCTACCTTGGATCACTCCCGAGCTGATTGCTTGCCAACAAGCCCGTGATAAGGCCTGGCGAAACTACAAATCCTCACTCCTCCCCGGCGACTACACCTCCTATCGCACGCTCTGCAATAGGTGCACCAAGGCCATCCGCCTAGCTAAGTCTGAATATTTTAATAACACACTTAATGCAAACCTTGGAAGACCTTCCAAATTCTGGAAAGTCATTGGCTCCCTGTTTTCCCCCCAAACAGTTAACCCTCCATCTCTTCTCCTTGCCAAGGGTTCTCTCCTCTCCGATCCCCTGGAAGTCGCCACTGAGTTTAATTCATATTTCACTACCTGTGCCCATGCCCTCCTTGAAGCCCTTCCACCTGCAATTACTCCATCTCCTCAGTCTCCTATCCCCCACCTATCCGGCAAGAACCCCTTCTCCTTTTGACCCATTTCCCCCTCTGAAACCTTAGATGCCCTCTGCGCCCTAAACCCTTCAAAAGGCAAATCCCCTGATGGTCTTGACAACAAACTCCTCTTCTTATCTGCTCCCGCCATCGCTACCCCCTCGCAGCCCTACTAAATCTTTCCTTCAGTACTGAGTCACTCCCCTCCATATGGAAGCATGCCACTGTTCTACTCCTCCCCAAAGGTGGTGACTCTACCTCTGCATCCAACAACTGCCCCATCTCCCTCCTTCCCACCCTCGCAAAACTCCAGGAACACCTTGTGCTTTCCCAACTCTCCCACTTCCTTGCAGAAACTAACTTCTTCACCCCTTTCCAGTCCGGGTTCAGAAAGCACCACTCCACTACCTCCTCCCTACTCAGACTCACTGACCACATCCTCACTGGGATGGACAAAGGGCTAATCACCACTGCTATTTTTATCGACTTAGCAAAAGCCTTCGACACCGTGTCCCATTCTCTCCTACTATCCTGCCTTTCCGGAGCTGGTTTAGCTGAATCCGCCATAAAGTGGTTCAGTGCCTACCTTCTAAATAGATCCCAATCCACTAAAATAGCTGACCACATCTCCCCCCCCCATCACCTCTGGCGTTCCGCAAGGCTCAGTTCTCAGCCCCATCCTCTTCTCCATCCTCCTAAACGACTTGCCAAACTCCTGCTTCTCTTCCGCCATTCACATGTATGCAGGCGACACAGTCCTCTTCTCCTCGGTCGGACCCCGAAGAAGTCACTTCCAAACTTCAAACTGATTTCACCAAAATCCAACTCTGGTTCAATTGCAACCAACTCTCCCTAAATGCTAAGAAAACCAACTCTATGATTTTCGGCACCAGACAGCGCCTTTCCAAACTCACCTCCCTTCCCCTCTGAGTTTCCATACTCTGAATAACATGATCCTCAAAGAAGTACCCTCCTTCAGGTACCTCGGGGTTTGGCTTGACTGCCACCTCTCCTTTTCTACCCACGTCGATTCCATCATTTCCAAACTGCGCCCTAAACTTAGTGCCCTCTATAGAAACCGCACCAGTCTCCCTCTTCCTGTCAGACGCGAAATTGTTCAGAAAATGATTCTACCCTCCTTCGACTACTGTGATGTAGTTTACAGTTCCGCTGCACAGACCACCCTCACCAGATTAGACCCCCTCTTCAATGCTTTTTGCCGCTTTGCCCTCGACGCCCCCCCTCGTTCACATCACTGCACGCTTTATCGTTCCCTATCCCTACCTTCTCTGTGTAACCGGCGCCTAATTCATTGTGCTAAATTCACTTCCAACTTCTGGCTTGGTTCCCTCCCTCCCTATCTCGCATCTGCCCTAGCCTCCCCACCCACCCCTCACGCCTCAGATCCACTGACCCTAGACTACTTTTCATCCCACGCCATAGGACCACCACCGGCCAATCTGCATTCTCCTACCTCTTCCCTAAACTCTGGAACAGCCTACCCACCCAGGTCCGTCATTCTTCATCCAAGCTCTCCCTTTCCTATGCCCTCTCTAACTTCCTTGCACCTAGTTGCGGCTGCCCCTGACCACCCTCCCGCTTGGCTCCTCCCCCCACTCCCCCCTGTGCCTGACCAGCGGCCTGGCCATGCCTAATTGTCTGGCGTATATGCTACCCCCCGCGCACTTATTCTCCCTCTACTTCCTCCCCTCACTCTCTTTCTCTCCCCTCCCTCGTCCCACTCAACCTAAGCTCCCCATCCCCTCCCTCCCTCCTCACCTATACCTTCCCCTCTCACCTACGTTTCTCACCCTCCATCTCTTCCCCATATTCGCTCCAAATCCTTCCTCTCTATGTGATGCATCTCTCTGAAGCTCAACCTCCACTACATTCATTCAATTTCTGCTATTACTACCTCTGTTCTGTAACTTGCACTTATGCATTTCATGTTTTTGCCTCGAAGTGTACCCTTGTATTGTATACCTTGCCTTATGATCATGTCCTGTACTGTTCCTACCTCACTGTGAATCCACGAATTGTATACCTGTACCTACTGTGTCTACGCTGTACTGTACTGCACTGCCTATGTATAAGTTCAAATGTAATCCCTCCCAACTATGTACATTTTCCATATTATGCTACTGCGAGTTCAACTATTGTATGTATACCTGCCTCCTTTGTAACCCTATCCCCCCCCCAAGGTCGCACCGTGAGACTAGCATTTTTTGCTCAGTGTGCTTTTCCTGGTGAAACATTTTCAATAAATAAATAAATAAAACCCAATGTATTTGGCTTATCTACCGTATAATGTATGTATCCAATTTATGTTTGTTATCCGATGTGTAACTCTATTGTTTGTTCGACATGGAACTTTTGGAAATGAGCTTTTAGGTCAAAGGTTGTTATCTGAGACTTGAATAAATAAAATAAATAAACAAACAGCACAGAAGAAAAGAACACTTTCCAGCTTGGGGTAGCCAGCCCAGGCCGTGTAGAGCAATCAGTGGTGGGTAAGTTTGAGGATGGCCAGAGTAAAGCGTTAGATACTGTCATATGTCACATCCCACATTGAAATGTTTGTTTTAATTCTGCCCAGGTAGGCTAGCAGCCCATAGGTAAAACATGGTAGCAGCACCCCTTGTGCAATGTTCAGGTTTGCTTTGGGAGAGAAGTAATTTCTAACACTGTTGGCCATGCCCAGTTTAGAGTTAGCAGATTTATAGACTGGTGCGATATGAAAGGAGAAGTCTGAAGAGGGGTCCACTGTGATCCCCAAGAATGTGAAACTGCTGACCTCTTCCAGTAGGGAAAAATCAGTACAGAGCAGGTAGAGATGAAGCATGCCTGATTAAAGTTTAGGCCTGGAAACAAACAGCATTGCATGTGCCTTTGCATAGTTAAAAGTAATTTGTTGTTAGTCTGCCATGACTGGATGTGGTCAAAGCAATCTGTGAGGTTAAACCATGACTTAGAGATATCAGTAGCACAGTGACATAGAGCCACATCATCAGCACACATCAATGTGTTACAGCAGCTAGCCACATCAGGGAGATAGGTAATATATAATGAGATTTGAAGGGGACCCAGTATTGAGCCTTGGAGAACACCAGCATTTATGTCAGTTACGTTGAATACAGAGGATTTCAACTTGACTTGCAGCTTTTTGCCCCACAAATAGAGAAACATTTTGTGGCAGTTGAAAAGACATCAAGGGAAGTTCGTTTTGAGCAGAGGAGTGAGTGATCAGCCAGGCGTTTTAGTGAGGTTGATGATTGATGAGCACTGCACTGGTTAATAAACCAGCATCCATGGCCAGACTGATGTCATTAGTGAGTTCAGTTAGAGCTGAGGGGGTTCTTTGACCTTTCCAGGACTGATGTTGGACTGGAGACAGAAGGACATACTTAGTTATGTGGTCAGTGAGCTGTCAAGCCACTAGTTCTTGTAAGTGTCTCCGATATAAATGGGGCTGCCATTTTTAGTAATTTAGATTCCATGCCATCAGAGCCTGTATTGTTATCTCATAGATGATCAAAGGCTGCAATAAATTTGGTTACCACACTGCATATACATATTAACATAAACTATAGCAGAAACCCCATCACTATAGCCATACAGTAGTCAAAATAATTAGTCATTTATAAATGTTTAAAATAAACATGTTTACTGTATGTAATATATATAGGGGATATGACATGGCCCGACTGAAGATATCATATTTATCTTCACTCGGGCCAGTGACATCAAGATATCTCACTGCCTCAGTGAGATATCTTGATGTCACTGACTTGTGAAGATAAATATGATATCTCTAGCGGGCCATGTCATATTCGGTTATACAACGATGCTTTGCCCTGCCCCAACACAACTCACTACGTGCCCTCTCAATGCAATGGGTGACATAAAGGTGATGGCCTAGCAATACAACCCCTTTACAGAAACGCTGCCAAACAGCAGATGTCATTTATTGCTTAAGAAATATTTAGTGGATTATGCTATTTATGGTTAGTTTTAAGAAGCATTATCTGGTTTATCATGCCATGCCCCCCACACACACAGGGCTCCACATGCTTCCCCAACATAATAGATTATATAGGGTTTTAAATATCTGGTTGATCCTGTCAGTTTAAAGTTAGTAAAAATATCTGGTTGATCCTGCTTTTATTTGGGGGAAAAAGTGACGTTTATATGGTTATCTGGTTGATCCTGCCACTCAGAGCACTTTCACTTTCACTAGAAGTGTAGCGTGACCGAGCGCTATGAAGACTGGCGATTTGTTGTTTAGTAAATATTTTTTAGAATGTGCCCAGACTTCAGTAAATTAGAATTTGTCTGTATTTTTTGTAGTTACAGACGCACGCGCTTCATTTTACTCTTGAAAAGCCGCTGGCTCGGTCAATGCTGCACTCTGTGTGCAGTTTGAAGCTTTTTAACAAGGAACTACAAGAAATACAGAGCAAATTCTAATTTACTGAAGTCTGGACACATTCTAAAAAATATTTACTAAACTACAAATCGCCAGTCTTCATAGCGCTCAGTCACGCTACACTTCTAGTGAAAGTGAAAGTGCTCTGAGTGGCAGGATCAACCAGATAAGTTTCGATATGACGATAGAACGTGAGATAACATATGACGATAGGAACATGAAGATAACAATGTTATCTTCACGCCCATGTCAGATATGATGATTTATACTCTCATTTATCTGACAACATACATTGTATAAATATATATATATATATATATATATATATATATATTAGAGGCAAAAACTCAGTTTAATGCATCAGTTAGGGTTGTTACACAGTGACAAAAAGTGGAGGAAATTCGATGTTGAGGTTGAAACCCCTTTGCCCCTCAGCCCACCCCAATGGAATCAGGAATGAGCATTGGGTCATTGGCCCTAAGTGTCACCCCATCACATGTGGAAAGAAGCTGAGGAATAGGAGAATGGGGTGACAGTTAGGACCGATGACCCTAATCGCACCCCGATTCCATTTGGCGGGGTGGGCTGGAGGGGTGCAAAGGGGGTTTCAACCCTAACATCAAATTTCCTCGCTTTTGTCGCTGTGGAACAACCCTAACTGATGCATTAAATGGAGTTTTTTGCCTCTAATCTATATATATATATATATAACAAATTATGGCAAAGTGTGGTATACAAGGAAATAATTTTGAACAAGTCATAAAGCCACAAGCCTGAAGGGCAAATGGCCTTTATGAACTTGTTTGACCCCAAGATGGCATTATTTCACTAGTATTCTGGACTTTACCATCTTTTATTTTATATAATATATTAGGTTGGACACTTCTTGCTGTGTCCTATGATTTAACATATTGTTGGGAGAGGTAGGGCGGCTGCTACATGTGTTATTACGGGTCTTGTTACATGTGTTATTAAGGAGTGTGTTGCTTGTGTTATTAAGGGGCTTGTTACATAGTTACTGGGGTGGTTTGTAGTGTGTTGAGTAGTAATGGGTTATTAAGTTGTTAACACATTAATGTAGTGGTAGTATATATATATATATATATATATGTAGGCAGTTTAGATTATGTATATTTATAGTGTTTATTGGGTATTAATGTGTTACTAAGATGTTAATAACACGTTAATACAGTGTAATTAGCTAATTGAAATTGTAATATGGTAATTGGCTACCATCATGTATGGGAAAATATATGATGGCTTTTTCTATGAGAGTGAGCCATACCTATGAGGTATGATCACTCTTTCTATGGGGACGAGCCATACCTGTGAGGATAAAAAGTGGTAAATATCAGTGATATTGTATACCACTATGGACCTAGAGTAAGAATAGTGTGATATTCTCACTCTAAGTCCAGTATTCTCACTCTAGGTCCATAGTGGCAATGTCGATACAGAAAATGAGTGGTTGATCACTCGAGGTTGCCATTGTATATAATAAAAGGCATGGCATAAATCCAATATACCATAGCCCTAATGAAAATATCACTGATATTTTCTCTCCTTCAGGTTGACCTTTTGACATCTTTCATTGCTTTGCCACTCATGATGTCATAAGTTCAGATGGCACTCAGGAAAAATATTAGTGATATTTTTATTAGGGTCAATGCATACCCTAAAGATACGTGCATGTGTGTGTGTGTGTACGTTAATGCACCAATTAGGGTTTAATATGTTGCCACAAAAGTAGGAAAATATGGTGTTAGGGTTTTTAGCCCAAGCTCCCCCAAGCAGCAAAAGAACATGATCACACAAGCAACTACAGACAGCCATCATCAGGTAAGACAAACAACATAAACTGCTTCCAGATGACACGAAAGACATCAGTTATCAGGGTCCAGCATGTCTGCAACCACAGATATACATGCACACTGCAAGACATACACATTCACTTCTTACTGCAGATAGAAATCCACAATACTCAAATCACAACACTATTTCTCACCAGCATTATGTGCGTACAAACAGAATTGTACCGCAATGCACATCCATTTTTCAATATTTATGTCCCAAATTCTCAGAACTTGTATTTTAAGCATTTGTGACATCCACATGAGTGATGGATTTTCATTCTGACCTATAAAATGTTTTTTTTATGGTGTTACAACATAAAAACACATTTTGAGATGGAAGTGATAGTCCATATTTTTATGCTGGAAACAAAGAATTCTTTGTTCACACTTTTTTGTGTTGCAGACAAAGAACTTTTTGTATGCATTTTTTTATGTTGTGAGCAAAGAATTCTTTGTTCGCACATTTACATTTTTTTCATATTATCTTTTTATGCCCACTACTGGCTAGAGCTTGGTGGCGGCGTACCACCTATCCGGGGCTCCTTCTCCCCCTATCGAGGATCACACTGCACGGCAGTGTAGCAGGATTTTTCTTGGTTGTGGAAGTAGCTATGTTGTCCTATCCCCACCCCCAGAGGATATCAGTGGACAGAACTGCAGTCCAGGTAGTAAACTGTGGTGAGACATGGCTTCTGCCTATCACCTAATGGCACCCTTACCTCCCGACACCATCCGCTAGTTGGCACAGTGCCCAACCCACCCCAGGAGTGGAGAGTTGCCAATTGGCAACTCAATCCTGCTCCTCCCTCCCCCCCAGCTGACCCCCGGTGTCCCAGGCTCATTCAGTAACCCAGGTCACCAGTGTAGCATGAGGTGTAGCATAGAGCACCGCAACCCTCAGTGCCACCGTGCCAGCCACACAATTACATTTTGCGGTGGAAGTGACAGTAGTCACCCACTGTGTTTGTGTAAGAGCCTTAAAAATAAGATTGTTGAAAATCTGGTGAAAAAAAATTTACGAAAATGGCTGAGTTCTAAGTAACAGTTGATATTGGGTACAAAGTCCACATTTTTATGTTGCAAACAAAGAATTATTTTGTTTGCAGTTTTTAATGTCGTGAACTAAGAATTCCTTGTTCACAAGATTCTTTGCACTTTCTAGGAACTAAAGAATTTTGCAAACAAAGAATTCTTTGTTCACAAGATTCTTTGTTCGCACTTTCTCGGGAACAAAGAATTCTCGGCTTGTGATACAAGACTCGCAACTCTTGCTGAGTTGGCAACCTAAGTTTTTTTATGGTGGACAAAAACATATTTCTGGGTTATTTGTTGCCAAATAAACCCCAGAATCTAGCTAAATGGGTGGTGTTTGTTTTTGGAAAAGGCATAATTTTACATGTTTCTAGAAAAAAAAGTCACCCCAAAAAAAAAGACAGCAGTGTTCATGACAAAAATAGTTTTTCTCACGAACATAAAAAACATTTTCTCATAAAACAAAAATCATCTCACAAACATAGATTCTTTGTTCACACCAGACAGCTATTCTGAAAACCCTACTGAGCATGCTCAGAAGACTTATTTTAAAATCTTATCACTTGAGAACTGATTGATATTTTTAATGTAACCTTCAAAAGGCATACATTTGGGCTGACCCCCTTCTCCCTGAAAATTTGGGAACAAAATTCCAAAAAATTTGCTTCTCAGGTAAGCAAAAAATTTGCAAAAAAAGAAGAACATTTTGACAGTCTTTTTAAATTCCCAGATCTCAGAATCTGGATAAGTGGCCATCATAAAACTTTCCAAATCTTAAGAACTTGGCACCTGGACCTTGCATGAAAATTTTCCTGCAGTTTTGTTGAATGGGACCAAAGGTATTAAGGTGCAGAAATTGGGGTTTAACATTAAAGTGCTTACTCATCCCATGCTCATAAGCCAGATCTTTAAAATCTTATAAATTGGGAACTAATTGATATTTGTTCACAAAATCTTCAAAAGGCACATCCTTGAACCAGGCCACTTGTACCCTGAAAATTTCTGAACACATTTCCAAACCATTTTTGGTCTAGATGTGAGCAAAAAAACAGACAAAATATATGTTTTTTGAATCTTTTTACACTCTGTGGATCTCAGAATCCAGTCTAGCAGCCATCACAAACCTTGCATATCCTAAGAACATGGCACCCTGACAGTGCATACAAAATTTCATGCAATTTTGTCAAATGGGGTCGAAGTTATTAAGGAGCAAAAATCAGGGTTTAACATTAACAAGCTTACTCAACCCATGCTTAGAAGCCAAATTTTTAAAATCCTATACCTGAGAACCAGTTAATATTTTTTCACAAAATTTTGAAATGCAACTTCTTGGGCCAAGCCACTGCCGTCTACCCTGAAAATGTTGGAAGAAAATTTCAAACCATTTAAAGAACATTTTCCTTATTTTTACGCTCCCTCAATCTTGGAATCTGGACAATCTGCCATCACAAAACTTGCTAATAATAATAAATTGGCACCCTGACCTTGCATGCAAAATTTCATGCAATTTTATTGAACAATGCCAAAATTAAGTCTCAAGCTCACGTCAGTAAAAATTTTTCATGCAAAAGTAAAACACATTTTTTCGTAAAAGTAAAATTCTTCTTTCATATCAGAGGGTCATCTCAAAAACATTAATGAGCATGTTCAGAAGCCAAATTTCAAAACCTTATAACTCGAGAAACAATTGACATTTTTCCCATGAAACCTTCGAAAGGCACATCCTTGGGCCCAGACCCTAATACACTGAATGCTCTGGAACAATATTCCAAATTGTCTTTGCTTCGCACAAGAGTAATAAAGAGGCCAAAAAGTGCATTTTAAAGGCTTCTTAAAATGTGGGAGTCTCGGAATCCAGATGAGTGCCTGTTATGAAACTTGCAAAGGCTTATGAACTTGCCACTTGGACTACACCTGCAAAATTTCAGGCAATTTTGTCAAACAGTGCCAAAGTTATTAAGGTGCAAAAATTTGGGGGTAACATTAAACAGCCTGCTCAACCCTAACCAAACATGTGCTACCCCGTAAGTATAATATATATATGGGGACGGCAATTGGAGGGTGGGGAGTGCCACTACACACCAGGGAAACATTATATAAGTGCAGTGCTGGCAATCAGAGTGTGGGGGGTTCCACTAGACACCAAGGAAACATAATATAAGTGCAGAGACAGCAATCAGAGGGTGGGGAGTGCAGCTAGACACCAGGGAATCATTATGTAAATACAGGGCCAGTGATTGGATGGTAGAGGGATGCCACATGACCCCTGGGATACATAACATACTTAATGGGATGGCGATCGGAGGGTGGAGGCACCATTAGACACCAGGGAACCATTACATACATAAGGGGATGGCAATGGGGGGGCACCAGTAGACACTAGGGAAACAGCAGCTCACTGCTCTCACAGCAGCCTGCAGAATGAGTTCCAGCTGTGGCTGCAGAACTCAAGAAAGTTCTGTTGTTCTCATACAGAGAACACAGACCAAAGGCTCCTTTTCACTAAGCTGGGCACCCAGGATTTTGGGATGCCCAGAAAAGGTATTTAGCCAACAGTTAAGTGCAGAATCCACCTAATGGGGTCCAGATGACCAAGATATATGTGTTGATGTCTTTCCAGGATGTCATTTTTGTGGGGTTTGAAGGATGGCAGCCATATGAAAAAGGATTTTTTCTTCACAAAAAAAGATGACTCCCATACAAAAAAGGATCTTTTTTCGTATGGACCTAATTCTTTTTTTGTTCCAAGCAGCTATCCAAAAGAGTGTACTGAGCATGCTCAGAACTGAAATTTTAAAATTCAGTAACTTTGGAACGGATTAATATTTTTTCACCAAACCAGCAAAAGGCATGTTGGTGGGCCAAGCCCTTTGTACACTGAAAATTTCAGAGCAGAATTCCAAAATGTCTTGACTGCTAGGCTATGGCAAAACCCCAGCAAAAAACAGCATTTTTTTTAAAACTTTTTCGCTATCCGCATCTCAGAATCCACACATCCGACCAGAACAAAACTTGGTACATCAAGAGACCTACTCCCCCCCCCCAGACTGTGCTTGTAGAATTTTGTGTAAATCCGTTGGAATGGTGTGATGATATTAATATGCATTATTTTAGGTTTAACATAGAAACCCTTGCTCAACCCTAACTATAGTGGTGCCACCATGCCACCGTAATATATTTATGCAATAGACTAACTCAAGATATGCTATTTATATTAACGTGCGTGGGAACAGAACCATAAATCCAGTGTTGCAGAGCCACAGGTGAGAAGATATGAAAGTCTGACCCCTTCACAAGTGATGGTAAAATGCATATTTTGAGTCAGACCACTGCGTATTCTATTTATACAAACTCCGGTTTACTATTTTTAGATTCTAAATATGCTGTTTACATAAAGGTTTTGCTGTTTTCAACTACTGACTTCAGTGCTGCACATGGCTATTGTGATGTCATCAACAATGTGAAAACTACTTTTGGATTGAATAAGGAATTTAAAATGGTATGACCTTAAGCAGTTCAGAATAACTCTTTGGAATGGGCACAACAGTTTAGAGTGTGCACAACAAATATTTCAATCAGGATGATTTTTATACAGAACAATGGCTAACCATATACTATAAATCGAATATGCAATAGTCTAACTCAGAATATGCAGTTTAACATCACTTGTGAAGGGTCAGGACTTTGATATCTTACACACAGCTCTGCCATTTGTGAGTATGTCCTGCTCCCTCACACATGAAAATAAATTGCATATTTTGAGTCAGCCTATTACATATTCCCATATATCCAGCAACAGGTCTGTAGGTACGAAAGGGGTCTGCCAGGGTTTATCCTGTGAAATCAGGACAATGGGGCACGTTAGTAATGTGGGGCACCATGTAAACCACCTTCCTCTACAATAATACATTTGTCCACAACACACATATGAGCCAAGCAGCTTTTGGATCATTCTGGTGGATGGAATAACATTACTGCTCCCTCCTGAGAGCAAAACAGATGCAGCACTCAGTTTATTTCTCTGGCTGGCTTTAACTACCTACCTCCCAGCTCCATCCCCATCCCCAACCCCCCATCTACCTATCACTGCCACATTCTGCCACAGCTTGCCCTCTATGGCGGGCGGGGGGGGGGTCTGAGGAAGCCTGGATGTCTGTTCTGTTCTGCCCCTGGCTCACATCAGGATCCAGTTGTGGACAGTGGTCTACATAACATAGAAACATAGAATATGACGGCAGATAAGAACCGCTTGGCCCACCTAGTCTGCCCATTTCCCTACCTAATGGATAAGCTGCAAATCCTAGTTAACCAACAGCTTACTTCCTCCTACCCCCCCACTAGAACTGCCTTATGTCTGTCCCATGCATTCTTGGATTCCCCCACTGTTTTTGACTCTGTGACCTCATCAGGGAGGCTGTTCTATACATCTACAACCCCCTCTGTGAAGAAATACTTCCTCACATTACCTCTGAGCCGTCCCCCCTCTACCTTCAAATTGTGCCCCCTTGTTCTTACACATCTCTTTTTCTGAAAGATGCTACCCTCTTGGACTTTGTTGATTCCCTTGAGGTAGTTGAAAGTTTCTATCATGTCCCCTCTCTCCCTCCTTTCCTCAAGGCTATACTTCTTATGCTCCTTTAGTCTTTCTTCATATGTCTTCTGGTGCAGACTCTGCGCCATTTTGGTTGCCCTCCTCTTTACAGCCTCCACCTTGTCTACGTCTTTGCAGAGATGGGGTCTCCAGAACTGTACACAGTACTCCAGATGTGGTCTTACCAACTGTCTGTACAGAGGACCAACAACTTCCTGTTTTCTACTGGTAGTGCCTCTCCCTATGCATCCCAGTATCCCCCCAGCCCTCCTAACTGCCTTCTCACATTGCTGGCCCACCTTTAGGTCATCTGATATGACTACCCCCAGGTCTCTTTCCATTTTTGTTGTTGTCAGTATCTCACCCCCCATTGTGTACTCTTGCCCTGAGTTTTTGTTTCCCAGGTGCATTACTTTGCACCTCTTTGCATTGAATCTAAGCTGCCATACATTTGACCATTCCTCCAACCTTGCCAAGTCCCTTTTCATCCTTTCCACCCCACCTGGCATATCAGCCCTGTTGCAGATCTTTGTGTCATCTGCAAAGAGACATACCTTCCCCTCCAGCCCCTCTGCACTGTCACTTATAAAGACATTAAAATGGACCAGCTCCAGTACTGAACCCTGCGGTACCCCACTAGTAACCCTCCTTTCTTCACTGTGGACTCCATTTACTATTACCTGCTGTGTCCTGTTGTACAGCCAGTGTTTCACCCAGGCTACCACCCTGGGACCCACTCCTAGGCTGGCTAATTTGTTTATTAATCTTCTGTACGGGACTGTGTCAGATGCCTTGTTAAAGTCTAGGTAGGCCATGTCCACAGCCCCTCTCTGGTCTACTATTTTGGTCACCCAGTCAAAGAAATACATTAGATTTGTTTGACATGACCTTCCTGCTGTGAATCCATGCTGCCTTGGGTCTTGTGCCCCACTGGCCTCTAGGTACTCAACAGTTCTTTCCTTCAAAAGTGATTCCATCATTTTCCCTACCACTGAGGTCAAACTGACAGGTCTGTAGTTTTCTGCCTCTGTCTTGCTCCCACTTTTGTGAAGGGGAATCACATCCGCCCTTCTCCAGTTCTCAGGTACCACGCCATCCTCCCTTGATTTATTAAAAAGGGTAGTCAGTGCTGTTACTAGTTCTTCCCATAGTTCTTTTAGAATTCCGGGATGAATCTCATCAGGCCCCATTGCTATATCCACCTTTGGTTTTAAGAGTTATTTCAGAACCCTTTCTTCTGTGAAAGGACTAATATCAACCCCCCCCTATTCAGAGTGCTTCTATTGACTGGATTAGGTCTCTCCCCCTGCTTTTCCATTCTGAATACTGAGCAGAAATATTCATTCAGTATCCCTGCTTTTTCACTGTCACTCTTTGCCCAACCACCTTCCTCTTTAATCAGCCTCAGTATCCCAGCCTTCATCTTTCTTTGCTCCCTAATGTACCTCTAAAAGGTTTTATCCCCCTTCTAACTGAGTTGGCTATCTTTTTCTCAGTTTGGGCCTTTGCTATTCTGACTGCCTTCCCCACTTCCTTCTACTTTAACTGGTACAGTTCTCTGTCCTGTTTCCTTATACTTCTTGAATGCTACCTTTTTCTCCCTTACCTTCCCCACCACTTCTTTTGAGAACCATAATGTTTTTTTCTTTTGTTTTGATTTGTTTATTTGCTTCACACAAAGGCTTGTTGCCTCTGTGATGGCAGTTTTGATGCTTCTTCATTGTTGCTGCACCCCACCTTCAGCATGTGACCTTGTCATGCTGGTCGCCATCATGCTTCTGGGGACTGGTGTTTTCCCCATGTTTTCATCCTTGGCCTCCTTCCCTCCCTTGGCATAGCCTATGTCATAGAAACAGAACGTGTTGGCAGATAAGGACCACCAGGCCCACCCAGTCTGCCAAGTATGCATAGCAAGCCTCCAGGATTTTGCTATTCAGCCTCATGCATGCACACAGTGCTTCTGCAGATTGAACAAGCTCATTGGCCTGTCTGCAGGGGTTGCCATTGTGCGAGAACATCACCACCAATACTCCAAAGTTGGGGATTCCAAATAGCCACACCGGTGGCTCAACGGCAGTGCTTTGTGTTACTGTGGGGGTGACCAGGTTTCCATAATGGATTTCAGATGCTGCGTTGGGAAGTAGACCGGGCCAAGGCAATGCACCTCACAGGAAAAGGCTGACAGTGGGTTTCAGAACCACAGCAGCTGTAGCGGTCATGCCAGGGTGTTTCCTGTCCTGCAGAGACATGCTATATGTGTGGGATGCTGGCATAGGCTGCACCCACACCAAGAAAAGGAGGAAATATGGGATATTGAATCTCAGAATCTGCTGAATGAGGGCTGCCAGCACACTCTTCCCCCATTCTGCATTGTTCACCACTTACAACCGGATCCTGATTGGGGTTGGGAGGTGGCACTCAATTGGACACCCCCCCTGCCATGGTGAAAAAGCCATGGGGGACTTTGGCAGCAGCAAGTTAGCGGTAGGTGAGACCAGGTGGTCACTGCTAACAGCCTGAGGGAAAGGCTCAAGACTGGCGGGGAGAAAATGTAAATAAAAAGATAAGGATGCACTAGTTATAGTTAATGACCCTTTACTCCGTTAACCCTGAGAGTGGCAGTGTTGAATAAAATGCAGAAAGTTCTTAATGTTTTCAGACTTTAAATGTATTTACATGGGCATACAACAGTAATGAGTCTTTATGTTAGGACAGAAAAGAGTAACACAGTATTTATCTTTTCAGATTGTCCCTCTTGCACCATTCAGTCATGTAACAGGTTCTTTATTCGACTTACACCACAATAAAGCTGTCTGAGCTGTCTGTTGAGGCTCCTTCAGAATCTTCTGATACCTCTGTATAGTGCTGTCACTTTACACAATCTGTCAGTCAATCTCTGTTAAAAAAAATATTATTTTGTTCCTGTCCCTCAGTGACTCTGGCCTTACATGGACACATTTAATTTCCTTTTTACGTTCGCTTGCACGCATGTGCAAGGAATGTTTTGGGAGAGTAGCACACTTTGGAGGTGTGCCTCTCCCATTAAATCCACTGCTCAGTTGAGCAGGCGTGGTGGTCCTGCACCGGTAGGTGCGGGGCTGGTATGACAGCGGTGATGCCCGTTTCAAAGAAACCACCGGCTGTCATCTGGCCCATCACGCCAGCCCCATGTCATGCTGCCCCTCCCAAATCCTTGCTGCCATGCTGGGACACCCCAGCGTGGCAAACATCCTCAGTGTTTGCCGACGGGGTGCCCAATCCCTCGGCCCTCGCCCCCAGCCATCCCAGCTACACTGGGAGCCCACCCCAGCGTGGCAAACGTCCCACATCACAATTAAAAAACGGGTAAAGTAAAACGTCCCATGCAGTCTCCCCGCCCCCACAACCCGCACGCACCCACCCACTGCGCACCCTGCCTCCCCACACACCCCCCTCACCCCATACATACCTCCAGAGCTCGGCACAATGATCTTTGGTGGACCGGGAACACGTCTGCACTCTTCAAAGCCGACCGCGAACTGAGGAAATGCGGTAAGCTGTATAATGAGCTAGATAGGGGTGTTCAACTACTGCACATCTCAGGCATTTTTGGAATTTTTCACAAATTTTCAAATGGGGTTTGGGACCTTCTCATGATGTACTGTCATGGGCGTTATTCAGGCCCGGCGGGTGATTTCGCAGTCACGCACAGTCACTACGTGAAATCACCCTTCGGCCCGAATAATGCCATGACAGTGACATCATTCATGAGAAGGGGTCCCAAAACCCCATGTTGAAAATTTGGTGCAGAAATTCCAAAAATGACTGTTTCATGAGCGCGCTATGCAGTTCCTCACGCAGGCTCGTAAGTTCGCGAATTTTCAATATTTTCTCCAGATTTTCAACATTGCCATTTTACCACACCTCCTTATGAGCAGTACAGCTGTCATTTTCACATCCTGCCCAAAACATGTTTCAGCCCATGTAGCGCACAATGGCGCAGTCGGTGTGCGAAATCAATGTATGGGACGCATTAAGAAAATCATGGTGACACTGTTCATTAGCAGAGGTCTTAAATGCCAGTGTTGAAAATTTGGTGAAAAAGTTCCTAAAAATGACTGTTTTACGAGTGTGTGTTACGCAGTTCCTACGCATGCTCGTAGGTTTGCGAATGTCCAATATTTCCACTCCAGATTTTCAACATTGCCATTTTACCACACCTTCTTTTGAGCTGTCATTTTTCACATCTCACCCAAAACGTGTTTCCGCCCATGTAGCGCACAATGGCGTAGTCAGTGTGCGAAATCAATGTATGGGACACATTAAGAAAATCACAGTGACACTGTTCATGAGCAGAGGTCTTAAAATGGATATGTTGAAAATTTGGTGAAAAAATTCCTAAAAATGACTGTTTTACGAGTGTTCATTGCGCAGTTCCTATGCACGCTCGTAAGTTTGCGAATTTTCAATATTTTCACTCCACATTTTCAACATTGCCATTTTACCACACCTCATGAGCAGTACAGCTGTTATTTTTCACATCCTGCCCAAAATGTGTTTCCGCCCATGTAGTGCACAATGGCGCAGTCGGTGTGCGAAATCAATGTATGGCATACAGTAAGAAAATCACAGTGACACTGTTCATTAGCAGAGGTTTTAAAATGCCAATGTTGAAAATTTGGTGAAAAAATTCCTAACAATGACTGTTTTAACAGTGTGCATTGCACAGTTCCCACGCACGCTCGTAGGTTCACGAATTTTCAATATTTCCACTCCAGATTTTCAACATTGCCATTTTACCACACTTCCTTATGAGCAGTACAGCTGTCATTTTTCGCATCCTGCCCAAAACGTGTTTCTGCCTATGTAGCGCACAATGGGGGTAACAAAAAGGTTATGCTGAAATTTTATTGTGCAGATACCAGCAATTGCACAGGGCATTAGGGTAAAGCACCATATGTGCCAAACACCACTGCAAATACCTGCAAGCGAACGTTCGGCATTGACAAATGCTTGTTATTTTTGTCAAGATGGCATGTACACTGAGCCAGCAGCCTGTTTTCAGGAATGACCCGAGGCTTCAATGTCAAAAACATCAACATTAATACAATAGAATGCAAGGTGATATTATTTAAAAATAGTTACAAACAGATTTAGTACGGTTACTGCTTACATTTGTAGTTGGGGCAATGAATAAGTTGAGATCAGCTACAAATGACATGAAAGATTATTCCAGAAAAATAGGGCAAAGAAAACAAAAAGCTCTTTTACCCAAAACAGTGGTTACTGTTGGAGTTTAAAGACAGCTTTAACTAGAAGATGTCAGATTTCTAGCTAAAGCTGTTCGATTCAAGTAACAAGCCAGTGGAGACACTAACATACAGCCGAACTGAAAAGACCTACTAATGTTGGAGGAAAGCCACATAGAAACATACCAGCAGAACTTGCTGGCAAATAAGGACTGCTTGGCCCACCTGGTCTGCCCATTTTTCCCTGCCTATAGTATTACTGCAGAGCCTACTTGAGCTCTGGCCCATTCACCCACCCCTTCCCTTTCGCTAAAATTCTCTTATGCCTATCTCATGCATTCTTGAACCCCAACATTGTTTTTGTGCACACCACCTCTGTGGGAAGACTGTTCCAGAAATACTCCACTATCTCCTCACAGCTCTCCTGAATCTATCCCCCTCCAGCTTCTTATCATGATTTCTGCTCCACGAGCACCTTTTTTTTGACAAATACTTCCCTCTTGTACCTTGTTTACCCCATGAGGTATTTGAAGGTCTCTACCATATCCCACCCCCCTCTTGTCCAGGGTATGCTTATTTAGGTCCTTTAATCTCTCTTTGTAAGGCTTCTGATGCAGACCCTGCACCATTTTAGTTACCCTCTTCTGGACTGCTTCCACTCTGTCTGTATCCTTTCTGAGATGTGACCTCCAAAACTGGATACAGTACTCTAGGTGGGGGTCTTACAAGTGACCTATACAGAGGCAGCACCACCTCTCACTTTCTGCTGTTGATACCCCTTCCTATGCACCCCAGCATCCCACTCACCCTCCCAAGTGCTTTGTCATACTGTCTGGCCACCTTTGGGTCATCCGATATGATCAGCCCATGGTCTCTTCCCTCTTTGGTGATCATCAGTGCCACCCCCCCCCATTTTATTCTTCACCCCTGGGTTTCTGTCCCCACATGCATTAATTACACTTTTTCACATTGAAACCCAGCTGTCATACATTTGGCCACTCCTCGAGTTTTCTCAGGTCACTGCTCATCCTTTCCACACCCCCTGGAGTGCCCACCCTATCACAGAGTTTGGTGTCATCCACAGAGAGGCAGACTTTCCCTTCCAGCTCCTATGCAGTGTCTTTTATAAAGACATTAAAGAGGACTGGACCCAGTACTGATCCCTGAGGTACCCCACTTGCCATCCTCCATTCCTCTGAGTTACCAACATGCTCTGCTGTCTGTCCCTTAAGAGCAGCTGACGCCTTCTGGAGAACTTTCACAAAACATAATATCAAGATACAATTCAGCTTATATTTCATGTTAGTTCTGTATTTCTCCTCCCCATTGTTTATTAATGAGGTCTTTTGCATGAAATCAGGATCTTTGCTCTTGAAGAGATCATCTAGTCCTGTTACTTTCTCCCTACCTAAGGTCATAATGCACTGCTTGTAACATCACTGTTACTCCCATGGCAACAGACTGTGATGTCACAACAGAGGATTATGACTTGAAGTGGGGAGTAAGCTGTAGAAGCAGATGAACTCTAAGGGATAAGGATCATGTATTCATGTAGATGTTCTCAGTAATAAATAATGGGAGGGACAAAGCTATAGAATACATACGGAATAAAAGCTGAATTGCACCTAAATTTTATGTGTTTCCAAGTTTTATTTGGGATGTCAGCAGCTCTTTAATTAATTTCCTACCCAGTTTACCACCTTTAGGCCCACTCCTAAGCGACTCAGCTTGCTTACTAGTCTCCTATTTGGAACACTGTCAGATACCTTACTGAAATCTTGGGAGGTCATGGCCACTGCTCTACCCTGATCTAGATCCTTGGTCACCCAGTCAAAGAAATCTATCAGATTAATTTGACATGACTAAATCTATGCTGCCTCGGGTGGTGTAACCCACTGGATTCAAAATATTCGACAAGCCCTTCTTTCAGCAGTGATTCCATTAACTTTCCCACTACTGAAATAAGGCTGACTGGCCTGTAATTGCCAACCACTTCCCTACTACCACTTCTGTGAAGTGGTATAACATCAGCCTGCCAGTCCTCTGGGACCACTCCTGTTACCAGTGAGCTAATTTAAGTCATAAAGTTTACAATGATTTTTTTTTTTTATAATGGGAGAGTGATATGAATCAATGAGTGTTATTATATGTGGTGTTTAGCATATTTAAATTAGAAATGGGAACATTAAACAATAGAACAGTAAGGTTCAAATGAGGCAATAATGAGTCCCTAGCAATGAAAAGTCTAGTATCATAAGGTAACAGATTCTTTAAAGCAGCAGTGCAACAAAAATACTTTTACAAAAAGCTAGTTTCAGTTACAGTGAATAAAGCTATTATCATACCTTACAAATCTACTTTTCTAGATACTGCCTATGCTGTATACCATAAGCTACTGTTATTTTCTCAGTCCTAAACCTTGCCAGGTCTGCAGTGCTATTTCAGAGCCAAACATGGTGACCATCTATTTTTTTCTGGAGAAAAAAATTAAAACATTTATATAATATTTAAATGTTGGTAGAACTGGAAAATTTTACCACCAAATAACTGGACAATGCCTGGAATGTTTTATAGTTTAAAAAGACGGGTCAGTTTTTTGCCCAGTTTCATTGCAGTGCTGCTTTAGTTTACACAAGGCCCCCAATCGTTGGTGAATTATTTTACAAACTGATTTTATGTGATCATAATAAGTCAAGTTAGGAGCCAATAAACACCAAAGTGATTGCACACAGCAACCTGTTCCAAAAAATTCCTTCATAAGTCATACAGTTGTAATTATTATTTAAACTGGCTAATCTAGGATTTGAACCAAAAAACACACTGTAGTTTGAGTCTTTTTCCCATTAAGCAATAACTTACTACCCTGAAGCCACTGAAAACATCCCACCTAGTTTGACTACCTCAGAGTGACTTGTATGAATTGTTCATGACAGGTTAGGGGATCAGACTCATGTTGGGATACCTTTGAATTTTTGAACCTGACAGCTCCTTTGCTCTTGGCTATCTTGAATATTATCTCTTGGTCTGACTTGAGAGCAATGGAGAACCGTGGGTTGCTTTTCCACAGCTGTTCTGACAGTCAGATTTCCAGCACCAGCCTCAGTGCCCAGAGGTGCTCTGCACTGGCGTCAGGGTCAGCAGTTTGACTGGGGGTGAGAAAATTATCCTAGTGCTGTGGAAACTAGAGGGCTCTCACTATAGATGGCCCAATTCAGTTTAGGTATAAAATCCACATTATAACCTGAGGTTTGAAGTTGATGCACTATAAAAATAGAAACAGAGGCAAAGCTCTCGAAACAAATAATAAAAATACTGGAAGAACAAGCACAATAAACAAATGATTAATTAAAACAGAAATAAATAAAACATTGAAACAAAAATATACAAAATGTATGTAGGTAATATACCAGGCTATCACATATATTGCAAAGGTTCTTGGAGCCCACGGAATAAAGCTAATCATACATTTTTGCTCTAGCTTTGTGTTCCTGTCAGATACTCTGGCGTCCAAGAGAATAGCAGCAATTATGTTTGGGTATATGTAAATGGTGGAATTTAAGATCCTAGTGCTGCTTCCCAACAAATAAACCTGTCACAGGACTCACAGATTTCCTGCTTGCCAAAGAAACAAGCCCAACTGAAGCCTCGGTGTTACCAACATTTTTTATCATACCCAAAAATAATCTTGGCAGCACCGCTCTGCAAATCGTCTAATGATTTACTTTCCTGAAAAGTAAGAGAGGAATTCCAACTGGAACTGCCATGCTCTAAAGTGGACTGACAAATCGCCCTGTAAGTAATGAGCAGGTAGCTCATCTTAAAGGGATTTGCCAGTTTCCTGCAAAACCAAAAAAGATTGCTGTCACAAGCAAGACTCAGACCTCATTCTAAAACAATTTGAATTTCAGGACTTGCCATGTTTTACTGCTAAAACATTTGCAAAAAAAAAAAAAAACGGTCTTTGGCCCCTTAGACTTCATATGCCTCTGCTGCTTTTGCTGCCCTGAATTTATGATCCTCCTCTTGTGACTTCAGAATCACTTCCATGGGAAACACACTGTGATGCAATAAGCAGAGGATTATGGCGTCATGTCAGGAATACACAGCGGTTGAAGGAGAAAAGATCCTGTTGTAAGGAAAAATTCTTTAGAAGTTAAAAAAAAAAGGATGGTCATGAAATTCACATTTTGGGGGAATTTTATATAGATTTCTGCAGATTCCTGCCATTTATTTATTTATTTTTTCACTGGAAACTAGCAAATCTTTTGTAATCAAAACATTGTAATGCCTACCTCATGAGTTGCTTTATAGTGCCCCATATAAATCAAATCTGACTAGAATGAGACATGGAATTCTGTCTTCTAGACTGTACCCCCCCTCCATTTTAGTTATTAGAAGCCATAACTGACCCTTCAGGGATTAATGGAGACCATTCTTTGATTTTGCAGCATCACTGTGTTTAAATACAGAGCCTTTCCAGTAAAACAGTATTTGTTGCTATTTTTTTTTTTATCTATTTTTCCCTTTGCCACCTAGCTGCCGAACCTTGCACCCAGGTCATGGTCCCCCTCCGCTCCCACTCCCACATTAGCCGCAACTCCCGGATACCCCCTGGATTATCCCCCAGGGCGGGGTTGCGGTACCGGCCCAAGTGCCGTAGACAATGGGATAGGTCTGGAAGCTGGCCTGGGAGCTCATTAGAGCGGAGAGGCAGGCATCATCCTGGCAGCAGGCAGCATGTTTTCTCCCCCCCATAGGCGGGAGCGGGGACGTGCAGTGACGACCAGCGTCCACCCCGCCCCCGAGCTTGCCAGGCATTGGTGCTTACGGTGCTGCACAGCCTCTGTTGGGTGTCCCCACAGCGCCAAACACACCACCACCCTCTGGGGAAGGAGAGCAGTCACAGGATGCTCAGTCCTTCTCCCTCCATCCGGCCCTCCAGTGCCCTGGGTCCACTTCTGAACCCAGGTTGCCAGCGTCACAAGTGTAAATCCAACTGCTGCACTGATGGGCTGGCCCTTGTTGCTATGTTTAGCCTCATTTGATTCCAAAACACTCCTTGTATTACAATTAAAGGTACTTTTGTTCAGCTTCATGAGGCACTACAGATCCAACAGAATAAATCTGGCTGTATATTTTTAATTGAGGAAAAGCATGGTTAGTTGTTTTTCCTACTATTTTTTCCCCACTTTACAATGGAGTTCACCACTCCATTTGCTTAGATCCTGATAATGCTGGAGCTTGCAACTAGTTACAATGTGTCCAGACTCAGTCTCTCCTTTATCTCCTGGATTTACCACTCTCAGCAAGGGCTAAATAACTAGTACATCAGTAGCTGTCTTCATTTAACCAGGGTGTAAAACCTTCAAGACAAATGTCTCATTAACCAAAGTGGCAGCAGCAAAGTTGCATCAATTAAATAACTAAGCACTCATTTATCGGCCTGTCAATTATCCGTCATGCTCTTTTTCCATCCATGTGACTGATCTACCTTTTGCTATGTTTTTCATAGAATCCACACTCAGATAACTGTCTTGACAATGGGAATGTATGGGATCATATAGCTGAGTGCTGATTGTAATACAGAAACACAAATAATGAAGTATATGATATTCAACACCATTGCAAAGCTTAGCAAAAAAAGGATGAAGCACCAGAGGTGACAACCATACTGTGCTTATAGTAAATATAAAAGTAACACTTTACATTTTTTTATGTACTGCAGTTATAGTTTAATTACTCTATAATAACTGGTCAGCAATTTCTCTCAGTGTACTGACCAGGTTGATATTTTCCATAACAACCAGCTGGTTGTTATGACACTCATGAGCCATGCCAGTCAAACTATGCTGCTGCCTCTTTGGCCAACATTCTGTATGCGGGCGGGGCCAAACACTCTCACAAACTGCTGGAGAAAAATTGCTGGTCTGTTATTATAAAAAATAAAGATGGGAGGGTTTCATGAGATGACTGCACTGCCAGGGATGCTTTGATAAACCTCTCGGGCTACCGGGTTTATGTAGCATCCCACAACTCGGGTGTGCATTAAATTATCATATCAAACCCTTCCCCATCCATTATTCTCTATGTAGTTACTTGGCTCAAATGTGTAACTACTCTAGTTCTAATATATTTTCACTTTTGAAAAGCATTTATTAATTAATGTTTGATTACACTTTAAATATGAAAGCATAACACTACAGAGTAGTTACACATTTCACCCATGTAAGTACATAATCATTGTGTAGTTACATAGTAATTACACTTTAATTACGCTATGGTTACAGACCTTAATGTAAAATGGTACAATGATAATAATGAAGTACATACTGTATTTTCTTGGGATGCTGTCATGGGTGAAGCCTGTGAATATACAGAAACATAGAATACATGGCAGAAAAAGGCACACTGGCCCATCCAGTCTGCCCAGTCCGACCTATTGCTGGTATGCTAGCACTATTGACCTTTCCACCCACCCCTCCCATTTTTTCCTTTCCTGTTTCACCATCTCCTGCTCTTATCAGGCCCATTTGTCTGCCCCAACCATGTTTGAATCCACTCACTGTTTTGACACAGACCACTTCCTCTGAAAGTCTGTTCTGTTTGTCCAACGGTCTTTCGGGGACAAAGTACTTGTGGACATTCCTCCTGAACCTACCTCTAGTCAGCTTCAGTGGATTCCCCCTTGCATTTGTGTTTGCACTTTAGATGAACAGTTTATTACAGTTTACCTTGCTGATCCCAGAAAGATACTTGTATGTCTCTATTGTGTCATAGAAACATAGAATTTGACGGTAGATAAGGACCGCTTGGCCCACCCAGTCTGCCCATTTCCTACCTAATGGATAAGCTGCAGATCCTAGTTAACCAGCAGCCTACCCCCTCCCCCTAGAATTGCCTTATGACTGTCCCATGCATGCTTGAATTCCACCACTGTTTTTGACTCCACAACTTCCTCCGGAAGGCCGTTCCATGCATCCACAACCCTCTCTGTGAAAAAATACTTCCTTAAATAACCTCTGAGCTGCCCCCCCCATCTTCAAATTGTGGCCCCTTGTTCTTGCACACCTCTTTTTTTGAAAGATGCTACCCTCTTGGACTTTGTTGATTCCCTTGAGGTACTTGAAAGTTTCTATCATGTCCCCCTACTTCTTCCTTGTCTCCACAGTATACATGTTAAGATCCTTCAACTTTTCCTCATATGTGAACCTTGTGAACCCATGTTGTCTGCTGCCCTGAAGATTATTTGCCTCCAGGAAATCTACCAGCCTTTCCTCTAGAATAGCCTCCAGTAATTTCCACATTATAGACATCAGGCTGATTGGCCAATAGTTTCCTAGATTTTCTCTACTACCACTTTTGTGCAAGGGTACTATGTTTGCTGGCCTCTAATCCCTGGCTACCACTGCAGTCTTTGGTGAGCAGCTGAAGATAACAGCTAGCAGTGCTGCTAGTGACTGTGCATTTCTCTCAGCACTCTGGGGTGTATCCCATCCACCCCCATTGATTTATTCACTTTTAACACTGTTAGACCCTCTAGCAACCTTTCCTTGGTGATGAGGCTGTCATGCCAACATAAAGTAGGAAGAGTAGGGTTAGTGAGAAGAAGAGAGATATGTGTGTGACACTAGATGTGGATGTGAAGATTCAGAAATATGTAGATTTTTGTTAAATAGGCTGTAATAGAACCAAAAATCAGAAAAAGTTGAAAACATTTTACATTTTAAAAAAAGAATATTATCCAACAAGGTAGCAACATTTTGCATTCCTAGCCCTAATGATTCCAAAGCTAGCCCTTTTTAAAGATAATTTATTTGAAAAAAGGCCAGCTTTGGAAGCATTAAGGCTAGGAACCTAATTTTTACATTGAAAGTTTGGAGTCTTGGTATCGATAAGTTTTGTTGATACACTTTACATGTATCAGTATGTTAAAAACCATATTGCTAGCTGGCCCGGTGGCACTGAGGGTTGAGACAATGGATGCCACACCTCGCACCATGCTGGCGACCCAGGTTCGGGAATGAACCTAGGCCGCTGGGGGTTGGCAGGGGCGAGAGAGGATTGAGCATCTGGAGGACTGCTCTCCTCTCTCGAGGAGGGAGGGTTTGCCATCTCGCCTGTAGATCACCTTCTGGTGGGGGCTGGGGGTGATGCAGGATGAGATGACATGCAACTGGTGGGCATGGCGTTCGGGTGCCCCCACACAAGTGCGCTCATGCCGCATGCTGGGAAGGGGACAAGAAAATAGGTAAATGATGACCAGGGGCTCTATGATGCCCCAACTTCTGTGTCCCACTGGTCTCCACCGCCAGCTTCCCAGGATTTGGATTGAACTCCAGGAGGAGAGGAAACTCCCCTTCCAGCCCCACCATCGGGGGTAATCCATAGGGGGTCTAGGGTTGGTCGGTGGTTGGGGTCACGGGTCGGTAGTACGGGGAAGAGCCTCTGCCTCTGGTGCACCCAGAGGGATAAAATGTGAATAGGAAAAAAAAAAAGAAAGAAAAAAAAAACCCATATTGCTATGTTAAAAATGTATTGATGTGCTTTTTAACATGTCAATACACAAAAAGAGTATCCATAAGACATCCCTGTCAACACGACTCCAAGCTTTTATTTTAAAAAAAAAATCAAGTTGCTAGCCCTAACAGTTGCAAAGTTAGCCATTTTATTTTTTGGATTTATTTATTCTCTCCCCTGGCCTCCACCTGCCAACCCCTTTGGGGACTGACAGCCCAGGAAAGGTTCTTGCTGCACACCAAGCTTATCGTCCCCTGTAGTGTTTCACCTGCAGCCTCCCTCAGGTCGACAGTCACCGTGTGAAGTCTGCTTATCCCAGCTGAGAGACTCCCTACTGCCACCAGGGAGAAGCAGCTTATACAATCAAGGGAGCGACAGCTGAAGGTGATGGAGCCAATGTGTTACAAGGCTGAGTGGTGTGGGAAGGGCTTTGAGGCTGTCTGTGTTTTAGGGACCCACCAACCTCCCCTATGAGCACATCCATGCAGTGGTGTCCTGGGAGTTTTCAGCAGCAAGGGCACACTGCCAAACTACCACCCGGAGCCGCTATTGTAGCCGTGCTGCACAACCCACCCTCCCAAGAAAGAGCATTCAAGGAGTGCTCTGTAACCCACCCTGCTGGCCATCAAATGGCTGTTTTATGTGTGGGGCTGCTGCAGAAGACTGGAAGGGGGCAGGATATCTGAGTTATGACTGGACTGGAGAAAGATAAAAAAATTATTTACTAGGTGCTAGTAAAGCTTCTCATTTCTTTGCCTCTCGGAAATTGAGGATCTTGGTGTCCTCGTCTGTGTTCACAGAGAGTAAACATTTATGACCCCTGAACTAACAAACATGCCTTCTATCTGAACCTCTCTCTCTCTCTCTAAGATGAAACTGCCCAGTTGCACATCTGGGAGGACTAGATCACCGGAAGGGCAAATGACTTACTCGGGGAGCCATCGGCAGTGGTGGAATCTGAATCTGAGATCTGCTGGTTCACAGTTAGCAATCTATCCACCAAGCCACACTTTCTTTACAAGAATTCTGCTGTGAGCCGGCCCGGTGGCACTGAGGGTTGAGGTGCTGGATGCCACACCGCGCTTACGCCGTGACCCGCTCGAAACGGACTCGGGTGGCCGGGGTCGGCAGGAGAGGGAGGATCGAGTGTCCCAACGGATGCCTCTCAGGGTGGGAGACCATGAATGCACCTGCATTCTGCATCCCTTCAGTAGCTGGTGGAAGCACCGGCAACAAGAAGGGATGAGGGCAGCTCCACTCGCCGGAGCCGGGAAGGGGGGACGTTGCAGCGCATGAGAGGTTGGCGTGCTGACTCGGGACATACGTCCCAAGTGCCGACGTCTCAGAGGGTAGGGGATCTAGGGGAGAAAATGGAAAAACCCTCTCGGCAGCCCTGGATGAAAGCCACTCCAGGTCCATCCAGACCACCAAGAAAAGGGACAGACCCCACTGTGCAAGGAGAGGGGGAAGAGGCACTCTCGGGGCAGATCCCACGGAAGGTGGATTGGAAGGACATGAGTGGACAGAAGGAGTGGGCACCGGGAGTAGATAGGAGGGATAAAGAAATAAAGTAAAAAAAAAAAAAAAAGAATTCTGCTGTGATTCAAGAATGGCTTCAGCTGGAAATATGATTTTGGAATTTATGGGGCTTTAATTACTATCTGATGTAACATTTCCAGGAAATCATATTCATTAACTTTAGAAATGGCAGTTTTATTAGTGACACCATTAAGCTTGCCCTTTTTTTCCATCCCTTCTAATTTAGTTATGCATGTATGTATTTATTTATCTGATAATAACTGCCCGCTTTTTCCTATAGGGAAATGTAGGAGAATTGCTGCTATAAAGGAGCATTTATAACGGCAAACATGTACGGTTTCTCACTCAGCACATGCACCCGCCACAGTCCACTACTTCCCTGACCGCGCCGCTTGCTGTCTCAGAGAAACAGAGAAAAGTCAACTGCCACCCATCACAGTAACTCGGCAGTAAGTTATATTATTTTTTAAGAAGTCTGGGCAAATTCAACAGTAAGGGGGACAAATGGACATCTTTTAAGATTTTAAACCCACATGCACGGTCACCAAAGGAAAATGGAGAGCGGCACCCTTCGGCCAGAACCTCTGTTGTTTTATATAATTGCTGAGGTGAAAAAGGCAAACCCAGCCATTATAAAAAAATAAAAAAAATGGGTCTGGGTGTATAAACTCGAAGTTTACACACACCCTCGGGGTTAGATGCTTTTGATAAACCCCTCGAGCTTCGCTCTCAGGGTTTATGTAGCATCTAACCCCTCGGGAGTGTGTAAACTTCTTGTTACACACCCGACCCATACTTTATTCTATATTTTATGCCCCCTCTGTGTCTGGCCTGCGTCTTTCCACTGTCTCCCCCAAGCCCCATCACCCATGTTTTCTAGGTACTTTCAGCTACTTCCTGGACCCCATCACTTATCTCAGATTTGGGGCATTTTGGGATTCCACTCAAGCCCCTTTGGATTTTGTGTGCAGTGGAGGCAGGTGCCACAGTTGGTGGCATGGGGTCTGCAGGTAGAGCGCTGCTTCGTCCTGTGATGGTCAGACTCTTTCACATTTTCTTGCCACCTGCACTTGCTAATGTCAGATGATGTCCTGGCCCACCCCTGCGTTGGCTCCACATGCACCGCCACTTGTTGTCACCCAGATCTATAGCGTGACAGTGCACTTAGTAAATGAATCCCCCCTTCAGCTCTCGTGTAGCTGAACCAACCTACAGTGTGCCCTGTGATGGGGTGGGCATGGCCTAGAGTGCTCCCATGTCTAGGGTAATATGTTGGTATGCTCACCAGGAGCCCCTTGCAAAGAACACAGAAAACCGGGTCACCTCCTCTCTCTCTCTGTTGAGGTACAGTGAGAGACACTTTGCTATTATAGACAGATGACTAAGGCTACAGAGTACAGACCCTTGATTCTCTTTACTTAGCAGGTAATGGTTGAATTCATTCGCTACATGGCAGTTCAGGCTGTGGTCCTTAGACACAGATTATTTTTTCTCTAGAAAGAAATGTGTGGCAGTCTCGTATCCCATTACCAGAACCCAGTCATCACTGTAAAGCAGGTCAACTTGTACCCTCCTCCTTGGCATCTCTCTCTCTCTCTGTGCCCCTGGCATTTCCAGTCTCATTGGATTATGGGATTCATTATAACCCACAAACACAGACTCCTCTCTAAACCTACCTCTACAGTCTCTTTCTCTAGGGCCTCCTGTAAAGCACAGTGACAACAGGTTGGAAAGGAACACCAACTTCTTGGTGGCAGCAAATTGCGAGGGGCCCACCAGAACAGGTTCTAGATAACTCCATACTCTCGTGCCCCGGAACAAAAGACTGGAGGCTAGCAATCATAGTTCAGCTCCATGGGAGGGGGGGGGAGACAAGGAGCTACCAGGTAACTACAGATCTTACTTCGAGAGAGCCTTGCAGTAGGTAATTACATATAGGACTGAAGCCGGCAGGCGTCAGAACCCCACGGAAACATTTCTAGCTAGCAGTCTCTGACTGGGGACCGCCCCCACATCAGGTGACCGACGTCATGCGACATCAGTATAAAGGGGTGGTCCCCCATGCCCGCCTTCCAGTTCTATCCTGTGGTTATCTCATGTAAGCGCCTCGTGGTTAAGTTCACTGCTCGTCAGTCTGTCATCGGTAGTTCTACAGTCATTTTTTTCTTCGATTTATTCAAGTTTGGTCAACTTTTTTGGTAGTGTATGTCGTCCCCTACACCCTCCGAGCACAAGAATAAGTGTGACTCGTGCAGCGCCCAACTCCTGCACAAGGACGGTCACTCTCAGTGCCTCTTCTGTCTGGGCCTGGATCACCCCATGGAGAAGTGCCAGCATTGCCTGAAATTCAACGCCGCCACCCACAGACAGAGGCAGCAGTCCCTGGAGGCTCACATCCTTAAAAAGAAAATTACCTCCATAGAGAAGGAGCTAAAAAAGCTTCGTCAGGCCTCAACTTCCCCCGAAGGTCACCACAAAAAGAAAGATAAGGAGAAGCACTGGGACCGGGACCAGGACTCCTCTTCCTCGACCACCGTGACTTCGGCTGGAGTCGCCATGTTAAAGGTAACATCCCTCCTGGGGGACCGCTCTGTGATGGCCGTCTTGGAGGCTTCCAAGACAGCATCGGCCCACCCGTCTGGCTCTCGCCCGGGCTCTTCGGGTGCCTCCAGGCTAAATGAGGCCTCCACTCCCAGCAAGACTGCCGCCATGTGGCCTACTGGTGCAAGTGGCTCTGGTAAGTTGGACGTCAGCTCCTCTGACGCCCGCCCGGATAAAGCCACTAAGTCGCTCGACCCTTCGGGGCAGCACACGGCCCCTATTCCGCCCGACCAGACCACACCCCCATCTGGGCCTGCCTCGGACGATGGTTCCGCTAAGTCAGACGATGGCTCCTCTGACATCTGCCCGGACTCTGTCGGTAAGTCAAACGTCAGACCCTGCGTCGCTCGCATGGCATTGGAGCCGACGCAGGACCTTAAGTCTCTGTCCCCCATCCCTGGCTCCCCGCAGCATTCACTGCCCTCCGAGGTCCCAGAATCTCCTCAGCCTGATCCTGGAGATTCCCCCCCCTTCTCCAGGCGATGCTGGGGATGTTAGCATGCTCCCGTCAGGTCTCCCTCCTGCTGGGCCGGACAACCTGATGGTTCCTCGGACGCTGACGCCGGTCCTCCTGTCACCGGGCAACATCCCTCTTCCTATCCCAGATGCCACCCCCACACTGGGCCTCCTGTCCCAGGCCTGCCTGCTGGGCGCCCTCCCGGGCCGTCTTCCCCGGCAGACTCCCCGGTCCCTGGGTATCCGACTCTGTCCTTTCCGACACCGTCATACCCGGGTCCACAGTATCTGGCGCCCTAGTACCCAACGCCGGCCTATCCGATGCTGCAGTACACAGTGCCTCATTACCCAATGCCGGGTTTCCTGCTGTTGGGGTATGGATACGTGCAGTACGGATATGCCCGATATCCGTACCCCCCCCCCACCTCCTCCTCCACTGCCCCCTCAGCCGCCGGTGGATTTGAAGGAGACTCTAGCCTCCTGGTGGGCTGAGGTCAAGGCTCAACTCACCAGGGTGGTAGAGAGCCATCTTCCGACGATGGTGCCGGTTTTGGTCCCCTTACGTCAGAGACGTGAGACTCCCGTCCCATCCTTGGACACCAGAGGCGGGCCCCCCGGTTCCAAGGCAGGGCAGGATATGCTTCCCCGAGGGCTTCCTAAGGGGTCCATTCCTCCCCCGCACCAGGAGGAGGAGTCTTCTTCCTCTTCATCCTCCTCGGAAACCTCAGATGACTCTGATGGTTGTTCTGACCTGGATGACAAACCCCGCTCTCCGGATAAGCCCAGGCCGAGGACTCCTCCGAAGTCACCTCCGGAGGATCCTTCTTTCATGGAGTTGCTGCGTAAAATTCAGGAGGTTCATCAGTGGCATTCCTTGGAGCCGGATCTACAGTGTAAGAAACTTGCTGCACACCTGGATCTGCCGAGACCTCTCCAACCATGGTGCCACTCTGGATTGAGCCTTATGCCGACCTTGTCTCCACTATTTGGAAGCAACCGTCAGCCATAGCCCCTCTTCCTAGGAAGTCAGATAGGCTTTATCAGGCTCCCAAGAGTGTTGACTCCCTTAATTCTCTCCCTCAAGCTGATTTGGTCATGATTAGTGCCGCTCACGGCTGGACAGCTAACCCAAAGCACTTGAGCGCGTCGCCACCTGACAAGGAATCTCGCCTTCTGAACCAGTACAGAAAGAAGGTCTACACTTCTTCCACTCTGGGTATAAGGGCCCTGAATTATGTTGGTCATATGGGGGATTACCAGAAGGCTATCCTTAGTGTGGTGGAATCTAAGTTGGACTCCCTTCCTGACTCTCAGATGAAGCAGGAAGTGGCTGGTCTAGTCCGCTGTGCACGTTCGGCCAGTCGGCACATACTTCATGCCATGTACGGTGCAGTGGACACTGCTGGTAGGAGCTCAGCTTTTGCCATGGGTTTGCGGCATCATGCCTGGCTCCGTGTGTCAGGATTGGTCCCAGAGGTGCAGTCTGCTATCCAGGACGTGCTCTTCAGGGGTTCGGTGCTGTTCGGTGGAGATGTCAAGGACATCATCACCAATCTGCAGGAGAAGGGTACTGTACTGAAGTTCGTTGACTCCATGTACAAACCCCCTCAGACACAGCATCGTCCATTTCACAGAAGTAATCGGCAAAAGGTGAAACCTCAGGGAAAGCGAGCCAATAAACGTCGGGCACCTCCGGCTGCCAAGCCCCCCCGGCACAAAAAAGCAGCAGAGGCTTCAGCGGCAACGCTACCTCACACCACCTGACTCCTTTCCTCTCCCAGAGCCTCTGATATTTCCAGAGGAACCGTTGGGAGGGAGGTTCTCCCTCCATCTTCTGGGTTGGGAGAGGATCACTTCAGACACTTGGGTGCTCCAGCTGATCGCAGAAGGACACTCAATAGAGTTTCTTCAGAAACCTCCTCGAAAACCACCCCCCAGGTCATCTTACTCCCCAGAACATCTTCTTCTGGTTCAGGAAGAAATATCCACCCTTCTCTTGAAGGAGGCGATAGAGCCCATTCCTACCCACCTTCCGGGGGATGGGGTACTATTCCCATTTCTTCCTGGTCCCGAAGAAGTCAGGAGATGTGAGGCTAATTCTCGACCTCAGCTGCCTGAACTTATTCGTGGAGTACAAAAAGTTCAGGATGCTCTCTCTGCAGGGTCTTCTGACCTTCTTTCAGCCGGAACAGTGGCTGTGCACACTGGATATGCAGGATGCTTACCTGCATATCCCTATCTGCCCTTCCCACTGCAAATACCTACATTTTGTGTTCCAGGGGGACCACTACCAGTTCAAGGCTCTCCCATTTGGTCTCTCCTCGGCACCCCTTCGTACCCAGGGTGTGCAGGTTTTCTCTTACCTGGATGATTGGCTCCTGGCGGCCCCATTCATGGAGAAACTCCTGCGCTTCCTTTCCCTAACCCTGCAGGTTTTTGCCTGCCTGGGTATTACCATCAACCAGACCAAGTCCCATTTGATCCCATCCCAGAGGCTTCAGTTTATCAGGGCAATCCTGGACATGACCTCTGGCATGGCATTCCTGCCACTGGACAGGGCAGCCACACTCCAGGCTCTGGTCAGCCTGTTGTCCAGCCGCAGGCGGGTCAGTGCAAGGTTGGTCCTTTGCCTCCTCGGGCTCATGGTGGCTGCGATTATGACAGTCCCTCGCGCTCGGCTCCACATGAGAATTTCTCAGTGGACGCTTCAGTCTCAGTGGGATCAGCTGGTGGATGACCTAGATCAACTCGTTCTGGTCTCCACTCCTATGGCTCAGGGCTTGCAATGGTGGATGGTTCAGGGGAACCTCTGCCAGGGAGTTCCCCTCTGTCCTTCTCCCCCCCCTCCCAGACACTGACTATGGACGCCTTGGGCGAGGGTTGGGGAGCCCATCTCGGGCCTCACAGGACCCAGGGCTCCTGGTCCAAGCTCGAGAAATCTCTCCACGTCAGTGTGCTCGAGCTTCGGGCTGTGCTGTACGCTCTTGATGCTCTGGATCTCCATCTGCTTTCTGGGCATCTGGCTGTTCAGACAGACAACATGTGTGTGGTCTGGTACATCAACAAACTGGGAGGAACTCGTTCTTACCCTCTTTGCAGGGAGTCAATGTGAGTTTGAGATTGGGCAGCGCAGCACAACCTTCACCTCATGACTATTCACGTCCCGGGGGTTGAGAACACGCTGGCAGATCACCTCAGTCGGTCGTCTGCTCACGCTCATGAGTGGGAACTGGATCGGGGGTAGCAGACGATATCTTCCTACATTGGGGAACACCACAGGTAGACCTGTTCGCATCCCCTCTTAATGCAAAACTTTCTGACTTCTGCTCACTCGCTCCAAGGTGCAGCATTTTTTGGAGAGACTCTCTGTCTCTAAACTGGAAGGGCAGATTCGTCTATGCTTTCCCCCCTGATTCCCTTGATTCCGAGGGTCTTACAGAAACTCAGTTTAGAAGCGCTCGAATGATTCTGATCACTCCTTTCTGGCCCAGGCAAGTTTGGTTCTCTCTTCTGCAACTGTATTCAGAGGAACCTCCTCTTCCTCTTCCTCTGTCACAACTTTTGTTGACCCAGGATCAGGGGACCCTGGTCCATCCAGACCTCAAGTCCCTTCAGTTGCACGCGTGGCTCCTGCAGACGTAGCTCAAGCCCGATTCGGGGTTTCCCCTCTGAGTGGCTGAGATTCTGGTGGAGGCCAGGAAACCCTCCACTAGATCCACCTATGCCATGAAATGGAAACGGTTCACTATCTGGGCCGCTTCTCTAGATCTTGAGCCTTTTTCATGCTCTGTTGTGCGGCTGCTGGATTACTTGCAGCACCTCTTTGATCTGGGTCTCAGTCATTCATCTTTGAAGGTTCACATGGCGGCCATTTCGGCCTACCATGTCCCTTTTGCAGACAGGAGGTTGGTTCAGCTGGCGGTCTCTAAGACCTTCCTTAGAGGGGTCCTCCACTTGAGACCCCCTATCCGGGTTTCTGTCCCTCCTTGGGATCTGAATTTTATTCTTGAGAAGCTTACTCTGCCTCCTTTTGAGCCGGCATCCTCAGCAGACCTGAAGTTCCTCTCGTGGAAGACTCTTCCTCGTAGCCATTACTTCTGTTCGAAGGATTTCCGAGCTCCAGGCCCTGATGTGCAAAATCCCATATTTGATTTTTCACAAGGAACGGGTGGCTTGGCGTACCAACCGTAAGTTTCTTCCCAAGGTGGTAGCAAAATCTATGCTGAATCAATCCATAGTTACCTGCTTTCTTTATGCAACACTCCAATCAAGGGGAGTACCCCTTGCATACTCTGGATGTTCACCGGATTCTGAGATACTACACCACCAGGATGAAGGATCTTAGAAAGATTGACCAACTGTTTGTTTCTTTTGCTCATAAAAGAGAAGGCAATGCTGTTTCCAAGCAATTCCTGTCTAAATGGTTGGCTCATTGTATCACTTTCTGTTATGACAAGTATAACAAGACCCTGCCGGGTCAAGTCAGAGGTCACTCCACCAGAGGGGTTGCTGCCTTTGCGGCTTGTTTCAAGAACGTGTCAGCGGCCGACATTTGTGCAGCCACTACTTAGACTTCTGTCCATATCTTTATGAAACATTGCAGTTTGGACATTGTCTCTCGCCGTAGAGCAGGCTTCGGGTTAGCTGATTTGCAAGGTCTCCTTTCCTAAAACCCTCACAGCCAGAGGGTCTACTCCTGAGTAGTTTTACTCTGCCTGTTGCTTCTTCTTGTTCCAGACTGCTTGGGACTCAGTCCTATATGTAATTACCTACTGCAAGAGCCCTCTCGAAGTAAGATAGTACAGTTACATAAGAACTTACCGTAACAGTAGATCTTTGAGAGAGGCTCTTGCAGTAGGTAATACTTTCCGGCCCTCCATCCCCCTAAGCTTTTTCAGCTCCTTTTCCAGGATGGGAAATATTAGCTTCTCTCTCGTCTTGCCTTTTTGGCCTTTGGTGGGAAAGAACTGGAAGGTGGGTGTGGGGGATCACCCCTTTATACTGACGTCGCTTGACGTCGGTCCCTCGTCAGAGACTGCTAGCTAGAAATTTTTCCTTGGGGTCCTGACGCCTGCTGGCTTCAGTCCTATATGCAACTACCTACTGCAAGAGCCTCTCTCGAAGATTTACTGTTACGGTAAGTTCTTATGTAACTGTACTATCTGTCAGTCTTACATCTTACCAGTGGGGTGACACAGAGTTTAGTCCTGGGTCCAGTCATTTTCATTATGTTCATCAGTGAGATGGGAGAATGAATCCAGGGTAAGGTGTGTTTCTTTGCAGATGACACTAAGCTCTGTTGCAGGGTAGACAGCAGGGAGAGGTGAGGGAGATGAAGAGAGATTTGCAAAGGCTGGGGAGGTGGTCAGAGGTTTAAAAGTTGAAATTCAGTGCCTAAAAGTGCAAGGTGATGCACATAGGGATTAAAAAACCAAGACAAAGTACTAGATTGGGGGGGGGAGTAAAGCTGGGCCCAGCCTGTGAGGAAAAAGACCTGGGGTCATCATCAGTGACCCCGTTAAACAATCAAGCCAGTGTAACAAGGCCTAAGTAAGGTGAACAGGATGCTGGGTTAGAAATATAGAATTTGTTGTTGGATAAGGATCGCTTGGCCTGCCCAGTTTGTCCCTGCCTATACTGTCATCACAGACCCGACCTGCTCTCCAGCTACTCCCCTCCCCATACTTTCCTACTTAAGATTCCTTTAGTGCCTATCCCATTGCATGCTTGAAGCCCTCCACTGTTTTTGCTCCCACCACCTCTGCTGGAAGACTGTTCCAGGCATCTACTGCTCCTCACATCCCTCTTAAATTCCCCCCTTCCAGTTTCATTGCATGCCCTCTTGTCCTAGTGCACCTTCTCTTCTGAGAAATACTGCACTACTGCATCTTGTTCATACCCGTGAGATACTTATAGGTCTCCATCGTGTCCCCTCTCTCCCTCCCTCCCTCCTCTCTTCCATGGTGTACATATTGAGATCTCTCAGCTTCTCCTCATAGGGCCTATGATGAAACCCCTGCTGCCCTCCTCTGGACAGCCTCTACCCTGTTCACGTCCAGGTGGAGTCTCACCAATGATTGGTTGTGTTTTATAGAAAGGGGCATTGACAGCAGAAAGAAGGAGGTATTATTACCTCTCTACAGATCACTGGTGAAGCCCCACGTGGAGTACTGTGCCCAGTTCTGGAGTCTTCAGACAGCAGAAAGAAGGAGGTATTATTGCCTCTCTGCAGATCATTGGTGAGGCCCCACCTGGAGTACTGTGCCCAGTTCTGGAGTCTTCACCTAAGGAAAGATAAGAGCAGGCTAGAGATAGTACAGCATATTAAAAGGATACAGGGTCGGCAGGGCAGATTTTATGAGGATTGACTCAAGGCACTGAACATGTACTCCCTGGAGGCCAGATGATGTATGATAGAGACCTTCAAGTTCCTAAAAGAAATGAGCAAGGTAAACTGCGAGCAACCTTTTAGAATAAATAGTGGATCAAGAACATGGGGGGCATGAGTGGAAACTGATGGGGGGGAAGGTTTAAGAGGGAAGTGAGAATGTTTTATTTTACAGAAAGGGTGGTGGAGCCGTGAACATTCTGCCAGCTGATGTGGTGGGTGCCACAACTATCGATGGTTTCAAACACAGCTGGGACAAAGTGAAGGGCTTTGTGGTTGTTCAGGGTGGTAGCAGTAGGGCGGGAAGCATGTGGGTGGATAGTGCAGGTTAGAACACTATACGGACAATGGGCCCTGGGTTTGTTAGGTTTTTATGGGCAGACTGGATGAACCAATGATCTTTTTCTTTTGCCATTGCCTATGTTTCTATGTAACTCTTGTTGCTCACAGCTGCAAGCAGGGCCACATCGTTCAGAGCACTGCATTATTCATGCAGCTTTGTGTAGCCCATCCCCACTGGTATATAGACAGCTACTGGTACTCCCATATGACCGTTGTAGTTTATAAGACCAGCCCATAGCTGCAGATCTCCTGGCACCTCCTCTCACATCACTCCTTTGCTAGCTGGAGGCCTTAAACAGATCATCTCCCTCTCTTAGGTACCAACCAACACTCTTCAGGAAAGTGCACCTCAGGCCCAAGGGCCATCAGAAAGCACTCCTTGAGTGAGTATCCCCTATGACTTACTCTTCCTCCCTGCCCTCCTCTTGAAACCCTTCACTTTCCCCTACTACTTGGGCCCACCAGGTTCAACTCAAACCATCTCTAGCATAGCGTGAGGGCATGTCTGGAGCGTTGAGTTCTGGTGATGCTGACAACATGGACCCCTTTGCAAATCCAGTTTCCAACCTCATGTCACCCAATGGCATGGAGTTGCACCCACTCACATCCCCAGGTGGGGGCCTGCAATGAGAACCAACATCCTGGTCCGAGTCTTGATTCAGCTCCTGGCAAGCACCTTATGTGCCCACCCCTACCGGCACCATTTGAACACCTGGAACCCTGTGACAAGGCTCGAAGTGTGTGCAGGACCACTCCTGACCTGAACTCAGGCAAGGATACTGGGCCAGCTCTCTGATGCACCTGTGGGAATCCAGCAAAAAGCACCCGAGTGCAGAATGCCCCAACACTGTTACAGGGACCTACACCTCTCCGCTTAGAACCCTGAGGCCCCACAAACTCCTGCCTCTCTCTCTCTCCCCTAGGGCCCTGCAACCTGGCTCCTCCTTTTTTGACTAAACATACCTTATATATAGCTCCTCCACCAAACCAAAACACCAGAGTGAAGCTAAGGTACCATTTTTCTCTAGTGGACACTAGTAATAACACTGCCTTCTATCATAGGGAAGGAGGTTGATACACATAGGTTGCTGAGACACTAAATGCATTAAAGAACATAAAAAGAAATGAAAGCAGAAATAAATTCCCCCAGTTAAGGAACAAGGACTCTGAGAATGAGCATCCCAAATCGGGAAGGGCTGTTGTGTAAACCTCTTTAGACTTCAAGAAAAAGAAACAATGCTGTAAGAAAAAAATGTCCATGGTGATGACTGCCTCACCTCATCTCATATAATCTCATCTCATCTCATATTATAGAAACAAATGGTCTGGAAACATGAGACCAAATGGTAGAGAGTAAACCTCAAAGAAATCATGCTTCTTGAAAAGGTTTGAGGGACTGAAAAGGTTTGCTTAATGGATACATGTCACTTTATTTGCTCATTCAGTCTATTGACCTGAAACATACCCTAAAGGGCGTCTTACTAAACAGGTTTTGTTTTGTACTGCTCACTGCTGTGATAGCAGACTAACCTAAAAACTTCAGTCAGTTCGGTTGTCTACGTCCTCAACCATACCTCTTTTATATTTAAAGTTTATTGACACAACAAAGCACATCAAAGAACAAACAGAAGGCAGCATAAATGGTATTGGGAAGGCTATAAGCCTGAGGTTCGATTGGGTGGAGCAATTACATCACTCCCCCACCAGGCTTTATAAGGTAGCTCACAGCAGGCTTTCCCAGGATTCATTTCATTTTGAAACCAGAGGTCATTTTGGTCTGTCCTTGAGGCAGGCGGGCCTGTGCCCCCCACCCACCTGTCCCCATTTCTGTGTGTCTGCTGGACTTCAGTGCTTGTTTTTCCTGCTTCTGGTTTGTATCAGTCCTCCAGCTGTGTGCTTCCCTGCATTTTGTGTCTCTTCTTTTTTGGGCCTTGTTTCCTGTTTTCTGTTTTGTCTTTGGGGCTTTATTTCTAAGCTCCTGGTATTCTGCTACTCAGAGCTCATACTACTGCTTTCGGTTCCCTGCAACTGCAGCCACTGCTTTCTGTTATTACTATTGTACCCAGTGCTTGTATTTTTCCACTGTTGCTCAAACAGCTGCAATGCACCTGCAATCATTTTCTGTGTTTCAGCTCAACCGTAGCTGCTCCATCTTGCATACTTAATTCTTTTCACCTGACACAGGTTTACTCTGACCCTAGCTGTGCTGCTCCTTCATGCTGTCATTCTGCTTGCAGCTTCATTGCATTGCCTTGCTACACCTGTTTTCAGGGCATTGTCTCCAAATTTTATTGCAGTTACAACTCTGAGGTCAGCCACCTGAACTGCTGAGGCTGTTGATATAGCTTTATTATTATGAAATCTTGCCTCACCGCCATATTTCCTCAGAGTATTTGTCACCTTGATTTGGCCTCCTCCTCTGCTTCACCATCCTTCAGTCTGCCCCCCCCCACCCCCATGCCGGCCATCTTGGATTCGATCCACTCCTGGCCTGCTTTCGTTCTTTTTATTTTTGGCATTCATCCGACTCGCCCTCCTGCTGTTCTGCTTCCCTACCGCCCATCTGGGATTCATTCCATGCTCAGCCTGCGTTCGATATTTCTTTTGGGCTTGCCTATCATGGTTTCTATGCCACTTTATTGAACCGTGGCCCTCCTGCTGCGTGTCTTCAGGTTCGTGACTTTGTTCCGTATTCACTCATCCATACTGTCCCTGCTTGGCCATCTGGATTCAATCCACTCAAGGCGTCACTCCTCATCGTCCATTGTCCATTTTGCTCAGTGACCCACAGCCCTTCTGCTGCATGTCTCAGGTTCCAGACTCCTTATCTCATGCCAGCTGCCTTTTCTCGTACTGGCCATTGGGATTCAGTCCACTCATGGCATCACTCCTCTTCATCCATCGTCCATTGCTTCCCTCCAAGTTCCTTTCCAGTTCATTTCTGAATCTACCTCCTTTAGAGGAGCTTCCTTCATCACATTGCTCGATTTGTTTCTACCTCCACTCAAGGCCATGCCTTCCTGTTTGTCACCCTTTGCTAAGAACTGGTTGGCTGCTCTCCACCATCATTCAGTTCATCTTCGAGTTCCTTCCTGTCTCCTCTTCCTCAGTCTTCTCGTGTTGGACTGCTGCACTCCTGTGGCAATCATCATCATCAGTCTGCCTCATCCTCAGTCTTCTCGTGAGCGCATCTGGAATAACCCTTGCTCCTCTGACTTCTACATGGATCTACTCCCTCCCATCTCCTACTCGAGCATACCCCTCTTGGGTTCCTGCCGCCTCATGTTCTTTCTTCGATCTGTGCTTTCCTTTTGGGGTTTTCCCCTATCCCATCATCATCCTCCCTACTCATCCTTCTCTTTAACACGTACGTCCTTAAATCAAACATCGTCAGCCTGGAGGGAAGGTGACCTAGGCCTTGGATCCCCAGAGGTTTCCTCTTTAAAAAGGGTTTTTTTCCTCTCCTCCATGCCAATGGTCATAATATTAGCTAGAGTTAGTGCTTCCTTAGGTTAATGTGCTGTCTTAGGTTAATTAGTTAGGTTCCACTGTTGGATGGAGGCAGATGGTGGCCCTGGCTTTCCCGTCTTCTTAGGAAGTCTGTCTTAATCATCTTGTCAGTTTGCATTCATTCAACTTCTCCTCTTCAATGCTCGACACCCAATAGGGTATTCTTTTTGGGCTTCTTCCTAAGCTACCTTTAGCCGATGGAATCATCACTGCAGCACCTATGGGGGACCCTCATCTAGGGTTCCTTGCATCATACCCTAATAGGGTGTTATATCCTATGGATAGAGAGATGGAAAGCCACAACATAAATCATATTTACAACATAAGTCAAGTCACACAAGCATCATCTCTTTCAGTTGCGTAAGCACAATAGAATGGGAAGGCTATAAGCCTGAGGTTTGATTGGGTGGAGCACTTACATTACTCCCCCACCAGGCTTTATAAGGTAGCTCACCCGGTCCTTCCCAGGATTAATTTCATTTTGCCCCACCATCCACCCCTCCTCCTCCTCCAGCGGCACGTCTCTCTTACCTGTGGGCTTCTTCCTAAGCTACCTTTAGCTGACAGAATCATCACCGCGGCACCTATTGGGGGGGGGACCCTCCTCTAGGGATCCTCGCATAGTACCCTAATAGGGTGGTATATCCCATGGATAGAAAGGCGGAAAGCCACAACATAAATCATATTCACAACATAAGTCAAGTCACACAAGCATCATCTCATCCAGTTGCGTATGCACAATCGAAACAATTTAATGAATAGAAAAATAACAGGGTTTGTCATCTTTGGCAAATTGTAGAAATAAAATACTAACAAGGGTCAAACATAGAAACTTAGAATCTGTCAGCAGATAAGGACCTCCTGGCCCACACAGTCTGCCCCATTTTCACTACATATAGTGACACCGCAGACCCTACTCAGTCTCCGGGCTCTTCCCCCCCTTACCTCTAAGATCCCTCTGGGTCTATCCCATGCATTCTTGTATCCTGTAATTGTTTCAGCCCCCACCACTCCACAGGAGGTTGTTCCATGCGCCCACCACCTCTTTATGGCAAGCATTTCTGCCATTTCTCCTGAGCCTCCCCCCTTCATCTTCTTAGTGTGACCCCTTGTCCTTGAGCATCATTTTCTTTGGAATATGCTTCCTTCTTGTACCTTGTTTTTACCTGTGAGGTATTTGAATGTTTCCATCATATCCCTCCTTTCCTCCAGGAAGTACACATTTATTTCCTTGAGCCTTTGCCCTTAGGGCTTTTGATGCAGACTATGTACCGTTTTGGTTGTCGTCCTTTGCACTACCCCCACCATGTCTGTGCCCTTACAGAGATGGGGCCTCCAATACTGTACATAGTACTTGAGGTGTGGTCTCACCAATGATCTATATAGGGGTATTATTACCTCCCTCTTCCTGCTGATGATCCCGCTGCCTGTGCATTCCAGCATCCCGCCGGCTTTCCCCACTGCCTTGTCACACTGCTTCGCTACCTTCAGGTCATCAGTAATGATCACCCCAGGTCCCTTTCCTGCTTTGTAACTGTTAATATCTCTCCTGCCTGGTGGTATGTTGCCCTCAGGTTCTTGTGGCCAGTGTGCAATATTTTGCACTTCTTTGCACTGAAACCCTGCTGCCAAGCCCTTAACCATTCTTCTAGTTTTTTTATATTGTTTGTCATTCTTTCCACTCCTCCCGGTGTGTCCACTCTGTTGCAGAAATATAGAAGTTGACGGCAGATAAGGACCGCAAGGCCCATCCAGTCTGCCCATTTCTTTTTCTGCCTTATAAATGTGCCATTGGCCTTTGCTCTGTCAGTGGCCTATCTATTCATACTCATCTGTATTGCTCCCTTATGCCTATCCCATGCCTGTTTGAAGCCCTGCACTGTATTCATAGCCACCACTTCCTGAGGTAGGCCGTTCCATGCATCCACCACCCTTTCTGTGAAAAAGAATTTACTCACATTCCCCCTTAATTGGCCTCCCTCTAGTTTCATGCTGTGTCCTCTTGTCCTACTATTTTTCTTATATTTAAACATGTTAGATT